>CAJUYG010000452.1:181642-194395 GCA_910591675.1 Galerucella calmariensis
ACAATAGTATATTATTAAACGAGCAATTTATGATAGCCATTATTCACGCTGGGTGACGTCACAATTGACTGATATTGATTTATCCAGTGGCGTTGGTATTGTCAGTGACCTTGGTCAGTTTTACTTGGTAAAATAGGTAGCGTACGCCATTTGTACGTTTATGACAGATATGCGCCATGTTTCCTCGCCTCTTACCAATGCCCCGTAGCTTCAGATAAACTTGCCAAACTATACATATTTCTCTCACATATTTTTACAGAATATGTGGAAAAAATGAAAAGGAATACTCAATTTTCTGATGCCAAGAGGTATATCGCTTGACTTGATTCAAATTGTACGGATTCAAATCAACGCTGTGATTTTTGCACCCCATGTCAACAATTTACACCGGAAAACCCGATAAGAGTTCCACATATCCAAGTGGTAATGCCGAAATAAATGATTTCCAGGTCTTTTTCGCCACGTTACAATACTTTATCACCTTTTCAATGGGAAGCGACAGAAAAGCCACAAATAAATTATGGTTTCTCCGAGAAATATATTCCATTCAAAGTGATATACAAGTATTATTTACATGAGATTTTAATTTAAAATTTATTTTCTCTATTTGAATGAGAGACGTATCTGCGGTGCTTCGCAATTTATTGCATATAAATTTTGTTGGGAATAAATTGGAACAAGGCAACGTTCTCAAAAGGTTTTTCAATTGTTAATGAAGACTTATTGACTCAATTATGTTGGGATTTATTTCAAAATTTTATTATGCTAATGGAATTCTTGATATTTTTATTCGACACGTGGCTGTTGCTGTGCCGAAATTCCAGAATAATATTTGAATTGAAATATTGCTAATTGACGTAATTGATTATTTGTTTCGGTTTAAATATAATGTGGATATGTTGAGAGGTTCATAATTATTGAGTTTGCGAATTGAATGATCATTTAAATTTTGATGGTTTTTACAATGGAGAATTGTTTAAATAGTGGAAAATACACTGTGGGCCGAAACGAAGGAGTACATTTTTTAGTTGAAAATATTTCTTTTGTTTTTTGGGTGATTTATTTTCTTTTTGCAGGGCTAATAACCTAACATGTCCTCAACATGTAAATTTAAAAGCAAAAATAATGTACAGGGTCGGACTTATAAAAAAAATTATATAAGTAACAGTGCATTTAAGCTCGCTGTAAATGAAAACTGTCTTAGCTAAAATTGTACTAATATGCTTTTTCCGTAGAAAAACTATCCAGAACACAGTAAAAAGGAAATTTTCCGAAATTACCGGATTCGCGGAATACCATTTTTTATTAAATAACATTTTAACAAATAACACATTATATTTGCTATCAAAATTTACAGTCATGTTGAAGCCATGTTAGGTTATTAGCCCTGCAAAAAGAAAATGAATCGCCCACAAAACCAAAAAAATATTTTCAATTAAAAAATGTACTTCTTTATTTCGGCCCACAGTGTATATAAATTTTAACGATTTCCTTTATTGTTTATTCTATTAAATATAATTTTTGATCTAATTCTTCTTTTCAACCTAAATAAAACCACCGCTTATGACGGAATTAAATATTTTCATAAAACGAATTTTCCTCTACCGTTCTAAACATATTTATTAAGCATGTAAAACACGTTAAATATAATCCGTCAAAACGTTATTGATTTTTTGAGAATGATATTGGCCAAAATTTAATAAGTCATGCCATTTAAACAGTCGGGTTTTTCGAAATGAATGCTAATTGAGTTACGGAAGCTTTTTAAACAGATTCAAGAGAACAAAGAGAATAGTGGTAACGGTTGTTTCCTTATTTTTTGCTAGTTAAAGCAGGTTTCTCACGTTAAATAAAATCCCAGCCACCGTATAAGATGAAATTTATAAACAAATTTAACATTTGAAGTATATGATTGTCAGGCCAACACGCAAGCCTCTGAAATTTTGATAGCTCCAGCTCAGCTTCCCTTTGATCTGCTTTCGCAACCAAACTAAGGCTCATTAGACAACAAAGCTGTGTCAGCTGGTCTACAATTCGTGGATTTAGTCCTCATGCCTCGAAGTCATGGAATAAATGCGAAGTGCAATGGCAGCGTGCTGGGCCCATAACCCAGAGGTCCGCGGATCGAATCCTCGTCCTGCCAGGAATGCGATTAGCCTCTCCTTTTTGTTAGGATATTGAAAACAGCTTACTAAATTATTGTATTGTTATCGGTGAATAAAATTCCATGTCAAACATATATAAATATACAGGAAGATAATAAAAACGAGATAAAAATTCACATAAAATAAACAAAGCTCCGCCACTGGTATTTTTGCGCGTGGTAAATTTGCCGGATATCATGAAGATATTCAAAATTATAATATCAACGCCAAATTAAGTTTGCAGTGATTATATTCTAATAGACTTATTTAGAGAGAGAAAGAATGATATTGTTGCAGCTGACGAGCCCAACATGCGGCTTTATTCGTTTGTTTTGGGGTGAAATAAAATAAATCATAAACGCCACAACAACATGCGATGCCGAATGCTGTGCGACGCCTAACTCGACACAGACAATAAAAAAGGGGGTGACAGGGAAAGTATAAAGCAGTGCCGTCTCTATATTAGGTATCTAATTTGAAGGTTTTTTAAAATGTGTTGAAAAAATTCATATTATAATAAAAAAATAATATATATTTTCCATTATAGTACAAATAGGGGTGATACTAAACTTTTATTAATTAATCAAAATTAGTCCAGTAACTGAAACCTATCAATATATTTGTCCAATAATTTTTTTTGGCTTGATTTGTAGGTCTTGATAGGTACTTCAAAGGGAGAAAAAGTTCTCCAAGATTGCCCCTTGGCTAAGGGCCCAAAATGGCACCTAACGCCCCCCAAAAAACGCTTTCCCGCCATTATCTCCCGAAATATGCAATTTGGACAATTTTTATTTAGTTAGAAAGTGAAGGTCGTTAAATTATCTAAAAAAATGGTCCTTATCATTTTTTTTTCGAGAATTCAATAGTTTTCGAGATAATCGCATCCAAACGTCCTCTCGCTTACGCGGCTGCACTACCTCTAGAAATGCTACCGTCTATAAAATTAACTTGTGAACCGGCGGACAAATTCTTCCAGAACTCGGTCAAAAAATAATATTTTTCGATTATTTAAAGTTCATTGTAATGGGAATATCCGTAGGTATCAATATGTGTACCTTAAACCCCGTTCTCGCCCGTCGAGGACATTGCAAAAAGTGGCCAATGTTATTTTTCCCCAATATTTTGGCCTCTTCATTGACATTTTATTTATTTTAAATGGTTTATTATCCCTTGTTTTTACAAATGGGGTCTGGGGAGATCCTGAATGTTCCTAGAAATTTTTTTTCAGTATCTTTGTGGCGTTTCAATAAAAAGTTTATTTATTTATTTGCATTTTTCAGTCGTTTTCGGAGTTCTCACAAATCTTGTAAGCAAGCGAAAATAAAGAACTAATGTTCAATTACTTTGTTATTAAATGCACACCATTTGAAAGCTTACTATGTGTACTCTCTGAACCAATATTTTTATTCGGAATACAATGCACTCGTTTTCCAGGGACCGGGAAAATTGGTAACATTGGTGAAAACCGGCCTTTTTTTAAATGCTTTTTGTTCTCCGCTGTTAATTTTTTGAGAATTAATACCCACACTGAATTAAAGCTTATATTCTGATCTTTCCATCCATATAACTTGTTCCCCATATTTGAGCGCCGTTCTCTTGAAGATGATTTTTTGTCAATGCAAAACAGGCTGCGAGAAGAATTGTTCATGTTTAAAAGCAGGTTTGAAATGCTCCTCTATCTGTGGTTCATGTCAGTTGACACAGTGTTTAAATTATGAGAAAATTGAAGGTATATTCCCGGAAAAATTAGAGGTGAAAGGAGAACCACAAGGGCTATAAGGGGAGGTGGAAGAAACATGGGTGGAAAGAGAAACAGAAGGGTTGGAAGATGATGAGATAGAAACAAAGCTGGAAGAACAAGGGATAGGGACAAGAGGGACAGAGGAAGAAGTAGAGGTAATAGGCGACAAGAATCACGCTGATGATGAAGAGGATGAATCTGAAGACATGAATTGGTTTAACATAGGTACTCTGAATTTTTCTATGTATTTTGTATTTTCAACCTAATTTTTATAAAAATGAATGGTATTTGTTTAAAAATTCCTTGTTTTTCCTGAAATCTTGCACCTATACTGTTCCTTCTGAAGTTTGCGGAAAATTAGCAAAAAATGAAAAAAATGTAAAAAGTATTTATCAAAAAATTATTATTATCAGCTTCTATAGGTATTGACTTACTAGTAGCCAAAACGCCGTCACTCAAGACTGCCACATGAAGCAATAAGATTTCGCAATTCTCTAGTTAATTTGCGACTCATATCCTTGTGAAATTACACTGAACATTGACTAATTGAATGAAGAGACACGAAGTGTTGCTGTGACACACAAAAATCGTGTGAAATATGCCAATAATTGCCGAAAAAACGATTGGTGTCCGGATTTTCATGGGTATACACCACAATTTAGCGAGTGCAGGTATTCCGCTGGCACCATCTACAATAATTGGTCTCCAAAGTCTAACAGGTGAAAATCTTTGTATTTCCGAAGCCCTCGAGCAGAAATTTAGTAAGAAACCACCAAAAATATCCGGTGTAAAAATTTTGGTTTTTTCAAAGGCCATTTTCGCAAAAAATATTCGTGTTGCGAAAAAAATGATAGGGACCATTTTTGTAGATAATTTAACGACCTTCATTTTTTATCTAAACAAAAATTGTCTAACTTGCGTATTTCGGGAGATATTGGCGGAAAACCGTTTTTTGGGACTTTAGGGGCCATTTTGGGCCCTTAGCTAGGGGGCAATCTTGGAGAACTTTTTCTCCCTTTGGAGTACCTGTCAAGACCTACAAATCAAGCCAAAAAAAATTATTGGTCAAATATATTGATAGGTTTGCCTATTTTCAGGTCCTCAGTTACTGGACTCAATGAAAGCTTCTCGATTTTGCCCTTTTCAGTAATAAATGAACAGGGACTTGGAGGTACCAAAAAAAGAAACAAACATTATAATAGACAATTATTCAGGATTGAAGCTATATTTTTTCATTTTTTGAAATCTACTCCACTCTTCGATTGCCTTTTATTTTATGGGAAAAGTTCAACGCCCAGTATGATGTGGAGAAATCCATGAATGAAAGTAATAAACTGATTTGAACTTACATAAAACTGAGTTACAGTTGAAATCGTATCTGAGTTTTCTTTTGAAAGGTTTAGAGATCTTTTAAATTATGTTTTAGTAAATGAAAGTGCTTGAAAAGGATTTTATTTTAAAAGATAGTGAAGTTTTTTTATTTGTCAATTCAGTGGAACTCTAAATATCGTATGATTTTCATCAAATGTTTTCCAATTATGTCGAATAAGTAATATGTTTTGGGTTATATATTTATATATCAATTTTTAGAGTGAAAAACGGACCCTATTACTAAAACTCCGCTGGCTGTCTGTTCGTTCATCTTTCACCAGGCTGTATCTCATAAACCGTTGTAGTTAGACAGTCGAAATTATCACAGATTATGTATTATTTCTGTTGTCGCTATATAATAAATTCATTATGTACTAAGCGAAGCTATGAACAAGTAAAGTAAAATAAATCAGCTAAATAAATTATATTGTATTACTTGTATGTATGTATGTATGTTTTTATATATAGTGCCTGAGTGCGACTCGCTTTTGTCCGATTTTTGTTTAATTATGCACATGAATCAATTCGAGCCAGACGAAATACAATCAGTGTTTTCTTGCTCTCCTGCTCTGTTAATTTTACACTTGTACGAGGTTCCTTAATAGATTTCATGGATAATTTATTATTTATGAAAGCTGTGGAATATTTTGAATTAGATTTGAATTATTTTTTCAATCTTCACAGTACTAGGAATATCAACATAGCGGAGTTCACATGAATTCGATTCTGATATCCTAACCGTTAACTTACTATAATAAATAACTAACTTCAACGCTTCCCAAAATCGTATCATAGCACATTTCTGCAATATATTATTCGAAATTAACAGTATCGTTTTGTTGGTTTTTGGGCTGAGCCCTGCCCTGAACGAATTCGAGAAATAATGAGTTAATTAAAAGCTATAAAAAATACGATCGGCGCAGGTTGCGAATTATCGAAATTTAATTGATTTCAACGTCGAATGTAACCCTTATAAAAGTTATATTAGGTTTAATATAGGATTTCTTTTTCTTTTGTTAATAGGTTATTAATAGTATAGGTCGTCATCAGATGAATATTATCGTTTGTAGTGTAGAAATATGTAATTTTAGTCAAAAAAAGTCAATTAAAATGTTCACCCCCATTAAAAATGTCATTGAGAATGCAAAAATGAATTAAAAAGTTTGTAATTGTGGAATAATAAGAAGAAGAAGAATAACGTCAATATACTGTATCGAAAATAACAAAAAATGAAGAGTTTAGTAACGTAAGAGATAATTATAAAGGTCGTTCTAAAATTGGTGGTAATAAGCAGTTGGATTTGCTCGATTTGAAGAAACTCCACACATATCCAGTAGACAAATCGCAACTTTATGAACTCAACGATGATGATTTTGATCGAAGGATGGAATTTTGTCGAGTGATGATGAAGCGGCGTCATATGAAGCACGTCAATAGGCAAAACTGAAGATGCTGGTCGGGCTCTAATCCTTGTTTGAGGATGTGGAGACCCACATGCCTAGTAATTTGATATGGTTTCAACAGGACTGATAGTGCGTGATTATTTAGATATTATTTTTCCCAACAGTTTGATAGGTGGGAGAGAATTCACAGAGCGTTCAGCAAGATCTACTGATGTAGCCCCCCTTGACTTTACTTTTGTGGGAATCCTGAATAAAGCAAAACTCATTCGCTGGGAAACTTGAAACAAAGTATTGGAGGGATTCAGAAACCGTCTTGGTTATTGCCAGGTACCTAGGTAGATATAATCTTTAATTGACCTCTGAGAGCGTTTTGTTGTAATAGCTTTAGACAGAAAAATATTGAATAGAGTACACGCATATTTCATATTTTGCTTGGATATTAATTTATAATAGTAAATATGATATCAAAAATTACTAATAATAGGAAATAAACCAGTTTCCATTGTAAATTACTCCCAAATTTTAAAATAAAATTCAAATTTCAATGCACTTTCAGACCACAACCCTAGGATTTCCGAACGCTACCGATGACGTGTGATGTCATAAAATTTGTTTACTTTTGTTAATTTGGCCGGTATTGCATTAGGTTATGTGTAGTTGTCTGTTTATATTGTATTTTAATCAACTATTAATTGCTTCATCGACGTAAAAATATCATTTATATGTTTGTTTGAGACCATTACGTGTGTGTGTGTGCTTTTTTTTATTTCTAAAAGTCAACGTAAAGTGGAAAGTGGACATAAATATTCGATATTTCCGAGGATATTTTAAAACTTTTGGAAGAATATATTTTTTTATTTACTAGTTTAGTGTTCAGTGACGATTCTTTCATATTTTGTGAGTAAAGATATGGCTATCGAAGGTTTTTTAAAAGCACAAACTGATAACTTGCCCAAAGTAGACTCATTTATGCTGCTTGAATTTATGAAGTCAAACAGCTGCTTTAATGCAGAGGAAATAAGAGGAGTTGAAGCATTATCGCAAGTACGATTTAAGCTATGTTTTATTTATATAATATATACCAACCATATTTCGATGTGTGGTCGTAAGAAAATGATGTTTTTATGGTTGATTCCTAGACATATAGGTAAATAACCTCAAACTATTTAAGAATAAAAATGACCAGTATAGAAGTAGGTACTTTTAAGTGTATTTTTGCTTGCGCCACGAGATAAAGTAACAAATATTTTGTCTGGAGTTTTAATAGACGTTGATTTACACACTGGAACAATGCAATACTTGGAATACAAAGTTTTTTTTTGGCTTTATCCATTTTTGAATTTTTGAGAAACAAATAAGGTGACAAGAACTCAAAGCGTGATACACGAATAAGAACGTAAGCAAATGACGTCACACCATGGGGCAGCCATCTTTATGACGTAAAGCGCGCTTTGGGGGACTTTCAAATTTTATGATTTTTAAAGTCGTTTTAAAAGTAAAGTTTATATTTTTTTGAAAAAATAGGCATGCAAGGTGTTAGGAGACCTGATAAAACGTCAATTCCCACCAATAGCAAAATTTATGCTTGTACCCTATTGATTCCGTCATCACCGCATAAAAATTGTGGACTGCCTAACGAGGTACACAGTATGGAAACAATGGAAATAATAAATCCTCCCTTATCTCAAAATGTATCAAAAGTTTATTAATTCGAATTTGTTGAGCAGTCTTAACATTAAATCTCTTTCATGCACGTTTTAACGAATATTATTTTATTATTATACGCTTTATCTGGTTTTGCATACCAAATTAAAGCTGGTGGTCTCGTTCCTGTGGTGCTGCAATATTCCGCATTTAAACCATCAGTTGATTTCCGGTAGATATCGTTTACGCCAATTAACTTCCACAACTTTATTTAAATAGTTTTAATATAACTCACCCGTTCTATGGACTTTTCTATATAATTTTATTTCACAGCTGTTTCGTTTTGAATTGACTAGAGATTCGCATCAAGAATAATTAAAGAAAGATGAATGAGTTACTGAATCAACGTACTTACTGTATTTGATAACCTATATATGTGACAAAGTTGGCACTCTTTATTATGAGTAATTACTGTTTTCTTAGCACACTACAAATGATGCGAAAATTTTAATGGTAAGGTTTCTTCTTCTATTCCACAGAATTTGTATTCGTGTGGCTTCATTAGTTTAATCTTTTTGGGGGAACAATATCCTGTCAAAACTGTTAATCTTAGTGCAGTCTTACTCTGGCTTAGGGCGGGTATTATAAACATGTCTTGAAGTTAACTTTGAATTTAAGAGTCAAGTTAACTTTGGGTTTTAAAATGTGAGTTTTATAAAAGTCTCATTAGGCAATCCAGAGACCTGTCAAATAAAATTCAATATGGCGACACAGGGCAAACAAATGTGATTTAATACATTGTAGACCGTGGATTTTGGTAAACATAAGTGTTTATTTTGGAGAAAGGTGCTTTTTTTTTGCTTTGGTGTCTCTATACTAATAATATACAATAAAAAGTTCAGTTTTATAAAACTTTTAAGCTGGGCATATCAATTTAGGACCAGCTTTTGGTTGTGTACCTATATAAGAACATTATTTTTTTGTTAGTGGTTTTTAGACTATCAAGAATTATTATTTAATATTTACGGGTAAGTATCACTGACTAAAACATATACAATATTATAATGAAAGTGAAACTTTTATGAAATTGCCGGCATTAAAATTTCACATGCTTGAATTGGAATATATCACGTGTAGTACTCTAACGGATTTCAGGAGTGAAACACCTACTTCAAAATGCCAACAACTTGTATTGTAGTCGGTTGTGGGAGCCGTTCAAACCGAGACCAAGTTAGCTTTTTTTAAGGTTCCAGCTGTTTTAAAGAACACATTTTTGGTGCACAAGAATGAATTAAGTAAGAAGCGTAGAGAAATGTGGTTAGCAGCAATCAATAGAGATGATTTAACAGAATCAAAAATCAAATATCAGGCTGTATGTAGCAGGCATCTTGTTCAGTTTTGTTCAATAACAATATTTATAAAAATTGAGCAAAGTGATATATTCTAAATAAAAAATACTAATCAAATGAATATACTAAATATACTAAACACTAATAAGATATACTAATCAAATGAACAATATACTAAACACTAATAAGATATACTAATCAAATGAACAATATACTAAACACTAATAAAATATACTAAATTGAAGCAAAATATTCCAATAAATTCGACTAAAAAGTGTTGAGCACTGTTTATGACTGAATAGACAATACAAAACTAACCTATCTGTCTAAATTGTTTGCCCTGCACGGCCATATTGCGTCACGTGATCTGGATTGCCTAGTTTAAAAAAAAATAAAAGGAAGACCAGCCTGGAGCATAGCGATTTATTCTCTATTGTCTAGAGTTTTGGCATTTTGACTTTAGTTTTATGGTCTAGTTTTGATATGTCTGTTTGGTGTATTTGTTATTTCGTTCCCAGTGTCGAATTTTTATTTTATTTGTTCCTGTCTGAATGGATAGACGAGCCATAAACTTTTCCAATGAGGAAATTGAATCTCATATCATTAGTGTAGTCCAGAGCAACTATCAAATCACGAAAACCTGGTTTTTCCATAAAGTTAACTTTAATCGATACCTCTTCCACCCGACAAAGTTAACTCCGCCATTTTGAAGTTAACTATAACATGTGACGCTATTCTACAAGTTAACTTTTAGTTATAGGTCAAAATACCCACCCTTAGACATTTATTTGTTCTCATCTGGTTGTATTCCCACTAGAATATAGATATTTTCAATATCAGATCTTCTCAATAATTTAACTCTTGAAAACTCTCCATATTTTCTTTTAAAATGTTCTTGAAGTCACGAGAGCTACGATGACAGGCATTAAAATATTCATCAAGATATCGGTTAAACTTGGCAACACCAGTGGTCCCAATCTCATGATAAACTAAGAGAAATGAAAAGAACAGTTAAACCGTGGAAAGCCGTTCCAGAAACCAGGAAAGAACAAGTTATCCTGGCCCGTCTTCGAATAGGTAACACCCGATTTTACCATGAACCTTTAATGTCGAAATCCGAACAATCCCGCTGTACAGTGTGTCAAGTCCCTTTAACAGTGAGGCATGTATTAATAGACTGTCCAAAGTTTTCACAGCAAAGAGTTACATTCAACATCCCACCTAATATGTACCATTTGCTAGGAGAAGTAGTACAATATGGAAAGCTTGTCTACGCGCTATTCAGTTTCTGCACAAAGTTTAATTAATCACCAAAATTGTTAGTTTTTATACCTATACTGTAGTAGTACTTAATATGTATTGTTCATTTGGTTGCGCTAATAACCTAAAGGGTTGATTCGCTTTATTTTTCTTAAATAAAAAAAAAAATAAAAAAAATGTTCTGGATGTTAGCGTGGTAACAATTTTCTTGTTGTAAATTATTACAATAAAACCAGCCACGAGTAATTCAACTTTTAACATAACATAAAACCCATTGGAAACGTATTTGATACAAATAACTTGGGAAGCAATAAAATTCAGCATTAAAAATTCCTGAATGTCTCAAGTACGGCTGTCTATAATTCAGAAATTACTTATTTAAAGAATTCTTTCCAGACATAAAATCTTCTTTTTGAAATAAATGCATTTTAACAACATCCGCAATGTACCGAGAATAATAGATTCTTCTCACGTTTGTCTGTCTCGTCGAGAATCTCTAAAGTTTTCCTTCAAACCATTCGATTACAGTAATTCCTGACCATAATTGGTGCTAAAATAACCCAGCGAGTGTTTCTTGAGCACTTTTTTTCGCTCTATTGTGTTCTTTTTAAAGTTAATTCCGTAATTGTTAAGAATTGTTGTTATCTGAGTTCTACATGGAGGCGTACGAGTAATTAAATACTTAAACCAAAGCAAAAGTAGGAAACGTTTTTAAAATTATAATTTAAATAAAGAACATTAGAAATCGCCCGGAAAAATGGTTAGTACTTTCAGTTCTATGATTTTAACAATAACATACTTCCAGTATAATTAAGATTAACAATTATTTTATTTACCTTATACGTGCCAAAATCGATTACGGATCTATAGTATATTCTTCAACAAAGAGCCAAATTTTGAGTAGACTAGACAATGTCCATAACAATGCCTTGCGCATAATATCAGGTGCATACATATCGAACTTCTCCAGTGGAAAGTCGATATTCAGAATTAGGGGAACCATCTTTATCTACAAGAATAATATTGACATTATCATATGCCACTTCTGTATTAGATAATCCTGAACATCCAATGTACCAAAAAATTCATACAGATGCCTTTAATCAAACAGCTCAGCAACAGCAGAAACCAAATCCAACTTTCTATGATCGAGTACGAGAATACACAGCAGAACTTCAAATCGAACATTCACCTATCTTTAGGCACTCACATGCCAGTCCTCCTTGGAAAATTCCGAAACCACAAATTGAAACTAGTCTCACTTTTTTTAAACAAGTGCGAGTTCCCCAAGTGATTGATTACAAATATTTTTAATTAAAAAAATAAACGAATATAATGAATATCATAAAATATATTCGGATGCTTCCAAAACTCCTACTGGCGTCGGAGCCGCAGTTGTTACAACACATTGTAACCTATCCTCAAAATTACCACCCTGTAGTACTGTTTTCACTGGAGAATAGGGTACAAGCATAAATTTTGCTATTGGTGGGAATTGACGCTTTATCAGGTCTCCTAACACCTTGCATGCATATTTTTTCAAAAAAATATAAACTTTACTTTTAAAACGACTTTAAAAATCATAAAATTTGAAAGACCGCCAAAACGCGCTTTACGTCATAAAGATGGCTGCCCCATGGTGTGACGTCATTTGTTTACGTTCTCTTTCGTGTATCACGCTCTGAGTTCTTGTCACCTTATTTGTTTCTGAAAGCTTCAAAAATGGATAAAGCCAAAAAAACTTTGTATTCCAAGTATTGCATTGTTCCAGTGTGTAAATCAACGTCTATTAAAACTCCAGACAAATTATTTGTTACTTTACCTGGTGGCGGAAGCAAAAA
>CAJUYG010000453.1:0-19316 GCA_910591675.1 Galerucella calmariensis
AATTAGGGTTTATTACTCCTCGTACTTTCTGTACAGACTATAGCATTCTTTGCTATTAGAAAAAGACGTAAAACACATTGCCGCTACGGAAGGTATGTCTGCATCCTATTCTGAATGCTGTAATTGTCTTCTTTTTATTTAAATTATTGTTTAAAAAGATTTTCCGGCACTTCTCTTGACAATTAAATCCCCAAATAAGGCACTATTATTATTTTGCGTTGTCTCTTAGACCACACGTCACCGGTAAGGGTTAAAAGATATCCCTCGTATCTATTGATATGTTTAAATATTTTCGCGAGCCACTGGTAGTATTTCGTTAAAGGTTACTCCAAAAGTTAAAGAAAAAGAGCCGTAAAACTTCAAATCCAGCTTTTGTTGTTTTCGTAGGACCCTGTATATACCTATTTGTTTTCATTGTATTCAGCGTTATTTGTAAAAGTTCTTGGAAAACGTAATTATACCTTTACCAAAACAAAGTACCCAATTGAAAAAAAAAATATCTAAAAGCAGTTAAAAACAGATTTTTTTAAGATATAAAATTTTGTTTTCAATATAATATGTAATTTCCTGAAATAATAGGTAGGTTTTTAACTTAATTTAATAATAATTAAAACCATAATCAATAATCATAAATTTGTATTTAAGAGACCGATTAACGAGGATATATATTTTTTTAATTGAGGTACATAAATAAACAATGTAAAAACCACACGTTTTATTCGAAGCAAAAAACAATTTTTTATTGTTTTCAAGAAAGAAGTTACGAAAACATATTTATTTTCAGTTGGCAACGGCATGATAATTAATATCTAATTGCTCAATAGTTCTGTTGATGATTTTTTAAAATTTACTTTATGTATATATGTATGTATATAATATCCACTATATTTATTGTTCGAACAAATAGTTCACGAACAATTCCCGAATCAGTTGTCCATTATTATTATATACCTACGCATGCATAAAAAAGTATCAGCTTTGAATCAATTTCGTACATGCGGAGTCATCTACTTCACTGGATGACTCTAAGCTCCAGGTTAAGTGATTGTAGGCAACCAAGTTTACACGATGTGGGAGGAAACACAGACCAGATATGACGGAAATTGTTTATATTTTTCGAATTGTGTGTTAATTCTGTTCTTTTCAATATATTATGCTCTGCGTCTAGTTTTCTCTCGTTACTTATTATTTGATTTATGAGCACATGTAAATATTTTTTTGAGAAAGGGGAAGGGAAAATTATTGAGATTTATCGCTTCCCGGTCAACTGACACAGATCAAAGTAAAACTATATATAAAAATATCAGAAAATAAGAAATGGAAAACTAAAAAAAACAAGAAAACCCAGGTCCAAACTAGGTTGATCGAATGTCGAAGTGTAACTATGTATAAAAATATCAGAAAATAAGAAATAAAAAAAAAAACAAGAAAACCCCGGCCCTACCCGGTTGATCAAAGTGTAACTATGTATAAACATATTCGTTCATCTTTGTGACCGATGTAAATTATTTCAATACACCAAACTAATATTAACAAATATTTTAGCAATCATAAAATGTATTCTGCAATAACCATCTCTCTATTAAGTAGGTAAAACGGATCTATTGTTTATAAAACTCTACCACTTTACGCAAGTTTCACTTTTATTCAATATAAAAAAGAATTTTTATTTCAAAAAAAATATTGTTAGTTACTGTGGTGTACCTCTATTCATTCTCTTATATTTAATTAGATTAATAGTTTAAATACCCCCTTTTCATATTTTACCAATGATTAAAGCCTACAGTATACGATTCTATACTATAGTCTCTGTATTCGTTGGATATACCTTCCTCTTACCAATAGAAATCCTTTTGTGTTTATACCTGGTACAAGAAAACGCCGACTGCTTATCGCGTATCGCGTATTTTCAAGTCTGAGTCAAGCTTTAGTGATTAGTGTTCGGGAATACTCGTCGTGATACGATAGCTTATATATAACTGCTTTTCCCGATTCGCCCAAAAGAACGCAACGAAACCCTAGATATTGAATTCGAGTGAGCTGTCACATTCAAAGGCGTCTAGACCGATTTTGTACCTAAAGTGAGGCACGCCTATTTTAATTTACAATTAAAACAATGTGTTCAATTCAGTGATAGAATTCATAAAAATTGTTCAAGCGAATTATTAGATTATCACTTAATTTAGTTATTTTATTTTCGGTTGAACGTTGAATACTGCCGGGTGATTATTTTCAATGGTGATAACTTTTTTGTGAGTGGTCAAAATACAAACTTGCTGTGATCAATTGGATTTGTTGTATCTATTTTAACCGGTTCGATTTTTAAAAGGTTTGTACCCATTACTTAAATAAAAAAAAACCTCATGTGACAGTTGTACATTACACACTTTTCTATGATTCATATTATATTTTGATAAGTTACAAATTTGATACTATTTTTATAGTAGCTCTGTCTATTCTTCCAATCACGTGTGTTTAAATTAATATATTATTCTAGTTTGTAGCTTTTAAAGTGAATTTCATCAGAAGAATGCTATTTTTCAATAAATGAAACTTGTTTATTTTTATGTAAACAATCTATGGATTTCATTTCATTTTTATTACTTAGGACTCAAATGAGTCCAAACATTTTTGGTATTAAAGTGACAGAAATATAGTGTTTTAAATTTGTTAAGAAACTAGTAGGTATAGAACTAAACCTAACTGTAGGGTCTATTTTCACAACAACTTTATATTTTACATCTCTTATTTGTAGTTCTATTTATTTATACCTATATACAGACAGTTATTTAATTTTGAACATTTTACTTCATATTTGGAAAGTACCAAACCATTAATGGTATATTTATACAAATTCAATTGTGTTAGGTATTGAATGTTAACCATTGTTACCTAACCCTACTTTTACTCCATAAAATATAAATCGATGCAACATACTACTTTCTACTGTGTAGTTTAGGAGTGATAGGGGCTAAATTTGACATCTGGTATTCGGAACTACATTTTTTTTATTCACAATACTTTACACATTCTATAAAATCTTTCATTACCTAAGTAGGTATTATTTATCAACATATTGTTGGGATAGGTTATGAATCAGCTCTGTTGCAAGCATATGAATTATAGATTAACATAATATGAAATAATACCAGCTACGAATAAAAATTAACATAAAAATGAATGAAACTAAAGATTTTTTGGAAATACTTTTTATTTAGTTTGCAACTAAGAAAAAGGACCAAATACACTGTACATCTGTAAGATCTATCAATTTATGCAAAATTCAGGCAAAGTGTGTTACGAGGGATAAACTAAAAGTTTTAATAACCTCTAGTAAAAAGCAGCTTTGTTTCACGAAAAAGGGTAAGAAAATATTTTTTTCTAGTCATTTAGAAAAGAAATATAGACCTACTAAAAATAATAAAATATTTTGCTCACATTCCTTAATCAAATGCAACACCTCTTCACGACCTTTGACAAAGATCGATAAATATTATTTATTTTGCTTTTATCGGCTTAACATAACTATTGCTTCGATAATATTTAATTAATCAGTTTTAAAATGTAAACAACTTACCTGTATTTATTTATTTATGATTCCACAAAGAGCCTTGCAATGAAATACGAATAATAAAACTAGAAACCTGTATTCTAAGACTGAGCTAAACAGTTAAAAAACTTAATGAAACATTAAATTTCACAAAAAATGTAGATTCTATACGAATTATTGAAATTTGGGAAAATATTTAATAAGTAACAAGGTACTCTAATGATTAAAATAAACACTCAGTGTCAACGGCTGCTATCTACACTGTAAAAAAATATGAAGAATATAAAATCTAATCCAAAACAGTAAAGACAATATCGTGCAGCTGCCAGTTATGCCATCTAATTTATGAATGGCTTAGGTATTTTCATTAATTAGATAATAAAAATGTATTCCGCCTTTTTTTTTCAATTTAAGTCGTTATAATAATTGGATACTGCACTTTCGGTCTTACATAGGTACCTACCTATCGAAACTTTTATACATATAACCTTGTAATGACCTTTTGCGAAATTAATGAACATGAAACCATAAATATAAAAAAACAAGGAAACCAGAAAAATCCCTTGTACAAACAAAATATCCGAACTGAATGCAAATTAATCGCTGTTTTGTTATTTATTTATTTTTTATGTTAATATAAAATAGGTACGTGCCAATTTTCGTCAATTTTATAGTAATTTAGTGCTTTTTTCTTTATTTTAGTTTGTTTTGCCAATTTTAATTTTCAACATTATAGTTGTAGGGTTAGTATATTTGCCTATAGTTTATTTCAAAAAGTACATAGAGTATTGGAATGCATCCAATGCAATTAATCCTTTAACAAACTGATTTTTATCGGATATTATTTACGAAATATTTTACAATAACTCTAAGAGCTCATCCATATCTCAAATGTGGTTTAATTAAATCCAAACCAATGGTTCAATAAAACTGAAAGTCCAAACCACAATAAATTTTTATTATAGTTTGAGTACAACTCTGTAATATCTGACAAACATCTCGTTGTAAAAGGTTTATTGAATTGCAATACTCTATGTAATTTTTGAAACAAACTATAGTAGTTTTTTCCATAATATACAATAATGTCCCCTTAGGTTAGAATCATATGGAAAACTATTAATTTTAGAAAAAAAAGTTATTCTTCATAAAAAGTTCTGCATTATCTAAAACCTATAATTCAGTCATCAAATATTAAATTTTTCAGTCGTATACGAGTTTTGTCAAAAAATATGAGTTTTACTCAAGAGTAAAGTACCTTTAAATTTGACAATATCGAAAAATGTTACTAAAAAAAGTTGGATATGTCGAAGCATTAGAATGAGTAAAAATTAAATTTGTTTGTTTCTAACATTAATAAGATGTTAATTTCATAACTTAGTGTTTGAATGTGTTTTAATAATAATAATAAACGTCTTTTATTGGTACAACCAAATGGCCATCGACCGAGGTCCTTCAGCCAAGAATGTGTTTTATTATTTGCAAAATAAATGAATATGCACTTTTTCTGCGTTTTAAATGCAAATTTATTGAAAAACATGGAAAACCTAAAAGATTATCATGTGTTTCGTAATCACAAGAGATAAATGTTAATTCAAAATAGAAACATTAGTAAAAAATAAAATAATCTGAAGTTTCGTTTTAAATAGATGTAATTACATATATTATTTAATCGTAGTTTTTAATTTTGATCAACTTTTTTTAGTAACATTTTTCGACATTGTCAATTTTTAAGGTACTTTAATCTTGAGTGAAACTAATATTTTTTGACAAACCTCGAATACGTCTAAAAAATTTGATATTTGATGACTGTATTATAGGTTTTAGATAATGCAGAACTTTTTATGAAGAATAACTTTTCTTACAACTTAGGGGGACATATTGTATAACAAAAAAAACTGAAGAATTATAGGAATACTTAGTTTTATATTTATAATTATTATCTGGCTTAATACGAGGGGTAAACCGCAAGTGGAAGTAGGTGTACACCGCAGTGGAAGTATTCGGATTTTGTGGAAATTAGACAAAGTGCGGTGAAAATAACGAATTTATAATTATTGAATAGGTCATTATACATACAGGATTTTGATGAATAGGTGTTACCAACTGAAAGTGCTTGTAGAAAATGCGAAAAGTGGCGTAAAATTTCCTGTCGACATGGGTCGTTAAAGCTTTAGTTTTCGAGATACAGGGTGTTAAAGTTACCCATACAACAGGTAAAATATCATAAAAATCACAATGCTATTGAGTGTTTTCAGAAATTCTAAATTTTTGTGCTCGTTATAGAAGCGTGTTGCATAAAAAGGTTGCATGGGCATTGTCAACTAACTTGAAAACAGTTTGTGGAAGTATGTGTAAGTTGCGTGGAAGTATATGGAAGTTTTTCCAAATGTGGAAGTAGGTGTAGAAGATTTTTGCTGGCGGTCTACTCCTCGGCTTATTATTGGTAATATACAAAATTTTAACCGTTTATAAACAACATAGTTGCGCAAGTTTCTATGGTTGATGCACTATTTTTTATTAAATATAACTTTTTTCAGTGTAATCAAAAATAACTATAATTTTATCTGTATTTATTAATAATTCATTCAATTCTAAATTGTTTTATTAGTTGTTTTATTTCCTTTTTGTCTTTTTATAATAATTATTATTTCTTTCAATTTCATTGTTCCTTTTTTTATTTCTTATGGTTATTAACAGCAGAAAGTCATCAATAATTATAATGATTGGTAGGTATACTTTGGCAAGTTTATCTGAAACCGTGAAAGGAATGCAGTCGAAAACATTCGACATTGCCACGTTCAACTATGAAAAAACTGAAGTGCTAACTATGTAGTGATAATAATTAGAAAAGGGTCTTTTTATTATTAACAATATTAAAAATATGATTGAACGTTAGTTTTATAATGTGCTTGTTTCCTTGGATTTATTCTATTAACATTATTTTTTCAAATTATGAATATTTAAAGATGAACACTTTTCCAAATTTGTTATGGGCTTTTTGAAGCTCTGGCAGCGTTGTACAAAAACCATAATGACCACACCCTCCGATTTACATAATTGGTGATTTGTATCGACCAGCTGACTTCTTATTGGCAAGCGCGTGCGTGAGATTTTCCCTCTCACTTCGTCAATTGACTGATATCGATTTATCCAGTGGCGTTGGTATTGTCAGTTACCTTTGCATTTTCAGTTTTACTTGGTAAAATAGGTACCGTACGCCATTTGTACGTTTGACAGATAGGCGCTATGTTTTTCCTCGTCTCTTACCGATGCCGCATAGCTTCAGATAAACTTGCCAAACTATACTTTGTCAGTTTAAATATAAAAATTGAAAATTTGTCTAAAACTTTTCAATGACATTTCAAGCAGCACTCGTATATGTATCTATTTATTTTTATTGTGTCTGTTTGCATTTATAGAACATCCAGCTAAGAGTAAAATTATTTGTTTTTATGACCTAGTTTCGATTATTCAAGACTTGTTTTCAGTTTCTGCAAGGTTCATATCACCCAGTTTAATATTAATTAAGTTATATTTTTTAACGTCAAACTAGCAAAAACCTGTACACATTAACTATTAATTTTGAAAGTTGTAAGTGCACTTTTCGTATCAATTACGCTAAGGAATTAGCAATTATTTTAATATTATTCTCGATTTAAAGTAATATTTATTTTGAAGTATGAAAGTGGTCTACTTTACGAGAGCCATTTTGGTAAAAACCTCGTCAAGGGCATCAAAAATTTGATTTTTAATAATTTATTAAAAAGGGAGGGGTTAGTTTTTTGCAAATATCTCAGAAACTATTGCAAATTTCGACAATCGGAAAAAAAATACTTGAAGAGCAGAGAATTTCCAATAAAAAATTCCTACCTTCCTGAACTGTAGGTCATTTTGGACCTTCGCAAAAGTAAACAGGTCACATTAAATAACTTTTTTAAGGAAATAATTTATTGTTAATTTAAAAATATGGCGTATTCAGAATCCACCATCGACTCAATGAACTCTATTCACAATAAAGCCCTTCGACTCTCTCTCGGTGCTTTCCGTTCTAGTCCAGCTGCTAGTCTATACTGTGAAGCAAATGAGCCACTAAGTTCAATAAACATGAATTGCCCAACATACTTATAAAGAAAGCATTCTTGGAAATATTAGAAATATTACCATATGATGTAGTTCTCTACACAGACGCCTCAAAAACCTCTTTTGGTGTTGGCTGCTCCGTCACAACCAACCACGAACTAATAGGTTCCTATCGGTTGCCCTCAACATGTAGCGTTCACACTGGTGAGTTGTATAGCATCTTCCAAGCTTTCAAGCAAATCTCTTCTGTCAAGCTCGTCGCCATTTGTACCGATTCACTTTCCTCAATTAATTCACTCAATACTATCTTTACTGACCATCCAATAGTTCAAAACATCCATGACATCTATCAAACCCTCTCAGCTCGTGATGTAACAGTTTGTCTTATCTGGCTCCCACCTCACATTGGAATTACTGGCAATGAAAAGGCTGACCACGATGCTAAAGAAGCCTCTTTATCCATCACCACAACAACGTTTCAGCTCCCTGATGACATAGAACTATTATTCAAAAAGTCCTTCAAGGAGTCCTGGCAAAATTTTTGGCACAACAGCAAAACAGCCCTTTACGATATACAACCATTAATCGGCTGTCTTTCCCTCGATTTCTTAACCAGGAGAGAAGCTGCTGTCATTAGACGATTGCGGATCAACCATAACAGATACACACATGGTTACTTGATGTCTTCTGAAAACCTTCCCGTCAGCCGTCACTGCAATAGTGCTTTAACCGTTAAACATATTCTCACAGACTGCCAGGAATACACCATTACATATAAGCACCTAGCCTAGACCTAAGACCAAACCTGAGAGAGCTTTTAAACTGCACCGCTGAAATCCCAAAGACATTGAAATTCGTCAAAACAACTAACCTCTACCACAAAATATAAACTAGATTGATATTTTACCGAGTATTTTACATATTTTATGTTTCAAGATAGTGTATGTATTTATACATGTCTTTTAGTCTTTTGTATAGTGCCAATGGCCATAGTTGTCGAGGCACTTAAATTCTAATAAAAAAAAAATCATGATTTCAATCGTGATTTTAAGATTTTAATCAGCCCAACCCTACTTTCATTTAATAGTACACCCTTAGGAACCTCACCAAATGAATCTTCACTTTGCAACACTTTCTAATCGACGATTTATCTGGCTCACCCTGTATACTTCAACCGCGCTCTAGACAACTCGATGTTTTTCGTTTTTTTTTATAAAATGTTGATTGGTATTAGACATACTGATTGAACTAACTGCAAAAAATGGATTGGCACTTTTGTTTGTTTGAAAAAAAAATTGTCGAACAATCAAATTAAATTGATAAGAACCCGCGTAAACCTAGTTTTCCTAACTTTGTAATGTGTTAAAAGATATCATTTACAAGACAAACATATTAACTGACTCGTTTCAGTTGTGTTGTTGATTACATTAATTTTATAAATTATTTGACAGCATTGGATATTGATCGGGTATAAATTCAATTTTTTTTTTCACAATTATCCAGTAGCTTTAGTTCGTTTCTTACTTGATCATACACGTAAGTAACTTTTTATTTTGAAAAAAATTCTTATTTTTTTGAAAAGTCTGAATCGCATTTAAATTTAATATAACTACCCAAAAAATAACTTGTTGAAATAAGTGACGAATACTACGGAGAGGTTCGAGTACTATTAGGCTTTTTGAGGCTCTTGGTTTATGTGTCGTGTTATCATAGTGAAATATAGTCCAGTCTACAAGTTGAAAAACGTGAAAAATAGAGATAAAGCTCCTAAAAATATGAGCAATAGCTCATTGGATTCGGAATGACCTCTAGAAAAATGATTTTTGAGGATTTTACTGCACGTAAAAAATTGCAATTGCTATTAACAAAATAAGACGAAAAAAAAAGAGGTATTTAGGTTTTTGTTAATTACTCGTAAACTATTAATATTTACGATATTTGGAAAGCAGTCCTTGAAGAGGAGGAAATTTCCGAAAAAAAAGTTCCAGCTCCTGAAACTCTACCTCTATTATTAATAATTTTAATTTAACGCTGAAATAGGGCTCCGCGCAGCGATTACGACATGGGTGCTCTACTCGGTGCTCTACCGCTAAAGACGGCGTACCACAGAAAATTATTTTTTTATAGTAACAAATATGAATTTAAAAATTTAAATAAATTATGGTATCATCCAGATACTTGAAAGAATGTATACCCGTTGGAAAAACATTATTAAATTAATTTTTCAAAAAGTTATACAATTGTTAATTAACGTTAATCTGCGTTTTCATAAATGACGACATAAAAGTTTAAATAATGAACCTATAAATTTCTGGCTTTGTGGTGCTCTTATATACCTATATATACCTAACAAGATCCCGTGATAAAAGTTTATTAAAGTTAATTATTTTGTTTAAAATAATTTTTTAAAGTTAACAAAAAATGAAAAGTCTAAGAAAATTATGAAATCAAACAATTTTATTTTGTTAAATCTACATTATATTTAACCTTAAAGTTGTGACGCGTTTCGCTAACACAGTAGCTTTTTCAAACGAATGGAGGTATAATGAGAAATTTTCAATTTATACAGTGCCTTAATACTAAATTATACGGATATTTAACAATAAAATTATAATCTATTTACAAGGAAATGAAATGAATTTGTCTAAATATGGGATTAACTAAAGTATTTAACAAGTTTACCTGGAAACTCATTCACAACAATCCTACAGGAACCGTTCTAGGTAAAAAGGTTTAATAAGGGAGAATTGTTAATATCAAGTTGGTCGTTAAGAAGATTATCTGAATATTTGTTTTTATTTATCTCTAGGGCTTCTAAAAGATTTAATTTGAAGGATTTAGGTTCTATATGTAAAATTTCAAAATTTGAATCAAAAGAGTGTTGGTTTGCTAATAAATGATTTGAATAGCTGGAATCTGATTTTTGGTTGTCATAACTACGTTTGTGTTCTGAAATTCTAGTTTTAAAATTCCTAAAAGTTCTACCTATATAAATTTTATCACAGTCGTCATTACCACATTTTAATTTATAAACTCCTGATTTATTTAGTTTTGAATATTTGGATTTGTTGTTTTAAATGAATTTGGATAAATTGTTGTCGGTTTTGAAGCAAATATTCAAGTCTAAAGTTTCTAAAAATGATTTTATTTTTAAGGATGGTATTCCAAAGTAAGTTAAGCTTTTAAATTGGTTATTTTTGTTTTTATCAGAAGGAAATACTTGTTCTAGAGTATGTTTTCGTATCTTTTTATTTATGATGTTGTCAATTAAATTTGGATCGTAATTATTATTAACCGCTATTTCTTTTATTATATTTAGTTCTTTATTGTAATTGTCAAAATTCAATGGAACTGTTAAAAGTCTATGTATCATACTATTGAAAGCTGCTAATTTATGACTGATTGGGTGGACTGAACTATTATGAATTGTAATGTCTGTATGTGATGGTTTGTGAAATATAGAAAAGTAATGTCTATTATTTATATTTGAAATTGTAAGATCTAGAAAGTTTATGGACTTATTTTGTTCAATTTCTACCGTAAATTTGATATTTTTATGTATTGAGTTAATGTGAGTAATGAAGTTATCTAATTGTCTCGTAGTACCAGTGAAGCAATCTAGCGAAACGCGTCACAACTTTAAGGTTAAATATAATGTAGATTTAACAAAATAAAATTGTTTGATTTCATAATTTACTATGGATCTACATCAAGTAAAAGCCTCATCTATTCAATTTTTAAAACTCTAAGAAATGTTATTGAAAAAATGTTTTCAAACAAATGTTATATTATTGCTGTTTTCGTATCGAACAATGGCATTAAGTGACATTGTAAAAAAAAATTTTACATCATTTGTTGAGAAATTGTTTATAAACAAATAGACAAGTTTAATATTTAAGGAAATTTTTTTAACCATTATGTTGTCTTAGCAAAATAATGATAAGAAAACATTTTTCTTAAATACATTGTTTATAACCGTTTTTTTATATTTCGATTGTTTAAATAATTAGTTAAGGAATGATTTTCTCTTTAAAAATCATAATTGGAATTTCTTCATAGGTAAATAAAAAAAATTTCCATCAATAATCTTATTGTTTGTTAACTTAACAATTTGTTATAAACAAATTCTAACTCTCGTTATATTTTTTATCTTGAGCTAAGAAAATTAATATAACTTATAAACTATTCGAGATACGATAATGGACATTCTGGTCGTTTTTATAAAGCATTCATTAATCTTCAAAATAAGCTAAAAACCAAGTTTGTAACTATTGTTTATCAGCTAGTACATGCATTTTTTATAAAATTTTGAGATTTTTTCAACTTTTTCGTATCTCTCTAAAAAAGAAATAGATTTTCTTAAAGAAACTACTTGGACAATGCCTGAAAAATACAGAAAATATTGTACAGATCAGTGGTTTACCCCTCGGGTTGAATTGTCAAAAAAGTTGACAGGTCATAGGCAGTTTTGTTTGACATTTCGGTGAGGAAAAGTGCCATAGCGTGTACTTTTCGCATTACTTTTCCAACGGTTAGAAAAGGCCTGCTTTGCTTATAAAAATGTGTGTAGAAAAACGTGTTTTGCATGGTGGTTGTAGGAAAAGAATTTTTCTGGACAATTTTATTAAAATAGCGGGACCTTTTTGAACTACGACCTGAGGATAGTTTTAGCTGAGGGATCTTACATATTACTAAAAATGGATAAATTAAAATCAAATCAAATTCGGGATTTTATTTTTATTTTTAAATATTTATAAACGATTCCTCGGATTTTACTTTTATTTTGTTGTAGTCATTTAAATATATATCAATAAACAATTGACCTTTCTTCATTGTTATTTTTTATTGTCTTAAACATCATGTCAACGACATATCCATCTGACGTTTCGAATTCTCACGTTCATCATCAACTAATTGGACCTGAATTTTCTTAACTTTACAAATCAATTATTTCAATGTTTTTATATTAAGCTAGCGTTCCCAAACAGTAATAATGACGCTCTTAATATAATAAATATAATTGTTTTCTATACGGTTTGTAATTTTTGAAGATTTCTTTAGTTATATTTCCTTTAGTCCATGTTCATTTTGCATCATTTAAAACCAATTCTGGACGCAGTTATACCACTCGCTTGTTGGTACATTCAAAATAAGGTTTTTGAAGGATTTGACTCCATCTTCTCGAAACTGGAATCTGAAATATAACGACAGTGTTGAATTTTCAATGTAGACTATATATGTATGTATGTATTTTGAGGTGACATTCACTGAGACCTAAAAGATCTATTGTGCCCTCTTACATCTACTTAGTTTCTGAGGAGAGTCTCAGAAACTAGTATCTCCTTTAGTCCTATTTCCCGGAGGAATTTTAGGATATCTGCAGGATTCAACTTAGGTAAATGTTCCTTTTCTATCCAGTAATCTCCCAGGTGCTGTGCTCTAGGATTCTGAAGTGCTGTGCAGCTGGAAAGTATGTGTATGGAGGTTTCTTCTTCCATGCCACAAAATCTCCATTCTTCTTCCTCCACTATTTTGAGCTTTTTCAAGTGCCCATTCAGGCGACAATGTCCCGTTAGGATCCCTGTTAAAACTCTTAGCGCAGTTTTACTTTGACTTTTGCATCATTTGATCTCAACAGGTTGTAGGCACCCAGAAGAGTCTTTGATTGCATAAGCCCTACTAGATCTTTCCAATGGTCAGATCTTCTCTTTTTCTCGGCTTTACCCATTTCTTCCAATATTACATTGGGGCTGATTCGGCCCCCACAAAGGTTTTTCAGTCCCCCTCTTTGCTAGTTCATCTGCTATTTCATTTCCTTCTATTCCAGTGTGTGCTGGAATCCATAGTAAGGTGATTGTTCTCGCCTAGTTCATTGAGTTTGTCTAGGCATTTCGACACCATTTTGGAACTGATTACACAAGAGCTCAGTGCTTTAATGGCTGCTTGAATATCCGATAGTATGATAATCCTTTGTCTTCTGCATCTTTTATCAATATTGAACTGGGCGCACTTTCTTCTGGCGTGGATTTCCGCTTGAAAGATACTCGGGGTTTTCCCCAAGCTTTCAGAGTGTTTGGTTCCTGGCCCGAACACTCCTATCCCAGTTCCTTCTATTGCTTTTGAGCCGTCTGTGTACCATTGAATGTCATTATTTCCAAGTCTGGTAATGGTATTTGGATCCCATTCCTTCTTGTTGCTTAATTCCGTAACGAATTTCTTTGAAAAGTTATACTTTTCCTTTATACCGTCTTGTGGCATGTCCCAGGATGTCTGATTTCTATGAAGTGAGGAGGTTGTTTTTTTTTAATGCAGACTAACTTTATTAAGTATTTCAATAGTAGTAACTGTTTAAAGTCATAAAAGAGACGTGAAGGGCGTGGCTATTTCACATTCATTCCTGTATTTGCCAAAGTGTACTCCAACAATATTCAATCACCGTACACTAACTACCGACAACTAAATTCACTTGCGTCGGAACGTTTGAAAATCTTGGTACATCTTTTCTCTGACGTCTTAAGGTCGATTCAAACACATCAATCCCGTCACGTCACAGTTCCGGCGCCGAACTGAACAATCCGACATAAAAAATATTCTTTAATAGAAATATCCGGCGGCGTTCACATTTATCCGTTGCCGAACCGTTTCCAAGCAATAAGGCTTCGACCCACTTCTGTGACGGAACGGTACCGGTTCGGCGTCGGAACTGTGACGTGACTGATGTGTTTGAATCGACCTTTATACGTCTGTATCATAATACAACATTCAATACTGGCTTTAAACTGGCCAGAACTCGCCAAACGATATCAGAGGTAAGGAAATTTTCGGAACCCATTAATCGACGAAGTGAATTTACTTGTCGGTAGTTAGTGTAAGGTGATTCAATGTTTGCTTAATTTGAAAACTCGACTGTTTTTGAAGCTGCGTGGGAACTTGCATTGTTTTGGTTCAACTTAAGACACCCGAAGAGCCGACACGGTTATCTTCATATTCATAAGAGCTTAAACAGTTGAACAATTGACTCTAATTATTGTTTTCTGTTTCCTCCGTCATCCAACGCTGCAAGGCATTCTTGAGACAACTGTCTTGCGTCAACTAAGTTGTTATAAGTATGCAATTTAATTTGAATATGATTTTATTGATGTTCGTTGTTTATACATAACGTGGCGTTGACCTTGACAGACAATTTTTTCGTCGAACTAATAACATACTTTATGAAAGAAAGTAAAAGTTCAGGAATTTACATTATTGCTCAAGTTAAACAGTGACTACACTATCGATTCGCGAGAAAAATGCAATATTGCGACTGGGAAAGAGTCATCTTACTTTTGGATTACGCAATGATGCATTAACGTAGTAATTCGGTGACCTACATCTTTAATAACTTCGTGTATTCATTGTTCTTATAAATCAAACCATTTTTTATATTTTTAAATAAAATTAAGAATAAATTATTAAACTCTGACGCTACATTTCATTCATTCATACGCTTGGGTTGGGCTCAACAGCCCAGGCACTTGAACTGAATATTTGTACCACTGCCCATGTTATCTACCTACTTCCATTCCAGAAGCTTTGTGTCTTCTAAACAGTGCTATTCAAAACTCCCCTCCCCCCTCATATCTTTTAAACGGCTACACTTACATTAATAAAATTTAGAGGGTGAAAATAAAGTGTTGTAAACTTCTCTACGAATGGTAACAGGTGACGTAATAGTAATAGATGACGTCACAGTGCCACTCTGGCCAATAATTTTAAATAGGACCTTATGGCAAGTGATATCTCGTTTGAAAGGCATTGACATTGGCTACATAGCCATATTAATTTCGTTTGGGTTTAAACTAATTTTGACGGATAAATTGAATAAATACCAAAATTATTATTTCACATTTAAATATTAAAGATTTTTCAGTCCGCCTCTGGTTAGTTGTCAAAAAAATTGACGTTTCTAATTTAATAGTATTTGTTGTTTTGCAAAGCTTTTCTAAATAGCTTAAATATTTCATTTTATTATTGTTTAACGAGACGTTTAAGAGTTTACATAGGCAAAATGGTACGTACTCAAGCCGACAAAGTAGTAGCTATCTTAATAATTGGTGAATCTGGGAAGAATCTCCATGAAGCGGAACGTTTATTTAATGAGAGATACCCAGATCGCCCAATCTCGAGAACTTATTTGAGGGAGCTTCTCCACAAGTTTGAAGCAACAGGTAGTGTTTAAGATGCCAACATATAGTGATGATCAAAAAAATTGATATAGTTGCTGAAATGGTGCAGTAAGACGTTACCTGGATGAAGAATATCGAGTTAGATGGATCGGCCTTCGAGGGCCTACAGAATGGCCACCTCGGTCACCAGATCTGACACCATTAGATTTTTTTCTATGGGGGTACTCGAAATCCAAGGTTTATACTACGGCACCAGATAGCAGTTGCAAGGCTGCTTTCATATCAGATTGGTAGCTGGAACTGAAATCACGCCAAACGCTGATTGCGAACAATTATTCTTCTCTCTCTCTTTCAAGTAGTTTTTCTCATATTTTCCTTGTCGTACTTGTGTAAATCGTATGGCTCGAATAGAAATTTAGCGATATGTATATTTCCTCAATAGTTGCTGATTTCCATCGCCAGAGAGCTAAGAAATCAACTCCAGCATTCGCTAATAAAGTGGACGATGCTCTTCTTAGCGAGTGTCCAGTTGGGTGGGCCAAAAAATTTTTTTTTTCCTTAGTTGCCATGAAAACATCGAGTGAGATGACGAAAAAAAAATTCTGGTAAATTTGGTGGTCTTAATATTAATCTCAAGAGATCGTACTTTTTTTCCCATTTAAATAAAAGTTTTTTTGGCCCTCCCTAGTGTCTAGTATACTCCTTGAGGTTCAGAAATTTAGCAATTTCGCTTGGTACCTGAATAACAAATTTTCGTCTAAATGGAATAAATTAATAGACTTTTGCAATCCAGTTCGGTAGTTTTTAATTTAAAAGAGAAATTTTGAAATTATTTTTTAATAAGGAAGTATATTATAATATTTAGAAAATTAATATTACATTTGTAAGAAATAATTATGAATGACAAAAGATTTAAATATATATTTTCATTGTATGAATATATTAGTACCACTTTTTTCAAATTAGTATCATAAAAAACCATAGTAAATGTTTATTATGATATAAAATTAATTAATTATTTAATTAGATGGTAGACGTAACAATTCAATTTACCTTTTAATATATACATGGTATGTAGAAAATTTGGTATAACATTACGATATAGTGTATTTTTATTATATTGATAGCTGAAGAGAGCTCATTATAAATTCAAAAACGTGTTTGAAACATTGCAGGGTTATTCAAAGAATCAAACAGAATTGTAAGCACTTCTTCATGTAAATAAGTGTTCAGCTCGCAGCTTTCGCTAGATTCTTCCTGTATAGTGAACCGCAAGTAGAGAGGACAATAGAACCCTAATACCATTATCATTCAAATATATTTAGAAGTGATAAATTTTCCGGGACAGTGCAGTGTAGTTGGGTAAAAATAAGATCATAGATTATTCAATTTAATTAATTAGTTAGTAAGTTCTATATATAAGAATGATTTGTAGCACTGATTTGTTAAAAGCTTGCAGATAATGTACCTAATCAAAATTCCATTTCATCAGAATTTGACGAATCTTCAGCTCAAACATGTTTTTCATATCATGGAACTGATAACACCAGACTTATGGTTTGTCTCAAAGTACATCGTCTTCGCTTTTGCCGGCAATCATAAAATTAATGGACCAATTGCAATGAATCAAATGGCCAATAGCTGTTGTAGAAAAGATCGCCAGTGGCGGGCTGTTTGGAATTATTTTAAAAAGGATTAAGTTAATTAAGATTAAGATATTGGTCGTATAGATTTAGAAAAAAAAATCATGATAAAAGTCGCAAAGAGAAATTGCTGGAAATTATTTTCGGGTTTGTCAAACGTCCGTTAGAGGGCGTAACAACCAACACTAAGTAGAAAAATGGGATTTTTATAGAATTTTGCCTCATGAAAGTATATCGATGATATCATTTTCATATTTACTGACCATTCACCTACATTTTTTGACTAAAATGTTTTGTTCTATTCCCCGGTGGGGGAAGTTCAATTGTTTTTTTAAACAAACCAAGATTTCTCCCGTTTCGCTTGACCGATTTCAACAAATTTGGGCTCATATGAAAGAGCATAATTTACACTTCAAAACGCTTACTTTGTTTTGACCTTTTTTACTTTCGTCTTCGCCGCTAGATGGCGTTTACTGAAATGGCAGCAAATTTTTTTCCAAAAAAAAACAAATGTAATGTTATATTCATATTTACATATTTTAAAAGAGGATACATTTTTCTAAAATTTGATTAAAAAAATCTACCTTTTTTTGAACCGTTGATATTGAACAAAATATAATTTTATTACATCAATAAATGGCACGCCACTGCTTTTTAGCAAAATAAAAATCATTTTCGTAATCACTTATTAGTTGCTAACAAAAAAATAAAATTAAAATAAAATAAATTTACATGGGGCGCCCATATCTCGAAACATACTAATTTACGTATTTGGAAAAAAATCTTAATAAAACTGTCCAACAACATAAGGAGCAATAACACTAAAAACAAGACTTCTTGGCGACTTTTATCAAGAATTTTTTTTTCTAAATCTATACGACCAATATCTTATGATATATGGCCGCTCGCTACCCTCAACTGATTACCCTGTATATCCTCTGTTTTTGATTTAATATTTCTTTGAAAGTTTCTTCTTTTTCCTCCTAAATAAAAGATTGAATACTATTAAGTTAAATAAACTATAACCAGTCCCTCCCTTGCCTTGTTACTCGACTGTTGTTGGGTTTCATTTCAAGTAAAATTCTTTTATCGCCAACCGTCAGTAAAGCCGTCAATTATCAGATTGATTTCCGGAAGTAAACAAACAGTTTACCTTCCTTAACTTTATCTGCCGCATTTGCCTCAGTTTTTTATATTCTGAATTCTGAGCATTTGGCGATAAAATTTTGTATGCACCACGCCAGTGAAGTGTTTTTATCGGACTCGCTGTTAATCGCCTCGCTTCGATCGTCTCATAATTTCAGACTCGTCCGATAAAGAATCGCTTTACTGCCTTGGTACATAAATAACTATTTTGGTATTTAGATGATTGCCGTCAAAAGCAAAGACGATATACTTTGAGACAAACTATACTCCTCTGCTTTCTACATCCTTTATAAATGATGAACTGCACAGGGACACTAATAAATTCAATTATTAATTAATAATCTTTACAAAGATCAAGTAAAAGTTTTTCTTCACTTATTTTTAATTTCGTTAACCTTTTTCACTGGGTGTTGGTCAATTACTAGAAATAAACTATTTATTACAAAAAATTATAGAACTATTACTTCATTTAATAATAATTACGTTTTATAGACATACGTATACGTAGATATGTTACAGTAATGTTTTGCAAAAGTGAAAGCTACCTCGCTGGAATCCAATCACCTTTTTGGGGTTAAAAAAATCTTTGAATTGATTCGGTTGTGCAAATACATTATGAATTTTTTACGCTACTTTATCACTGATAATGTTTCGTTATATACAGAGTGAGTTTTTTGTATGGGACGCCTCAATTTTGGTGTGCAAAGATCTTGTGATATGTCCGATATTGTG
>CAJUYG010000453.1:24316-71966 GCA_910591675.1 Galerucella calmariensis
CTAGAGTTATACCGGTGGCATTATGAATTTAAAATTAGAATTCCGCTTCGCCATAACATTCGATAAAGATAACGATTGATAAGAAAACTTTTTGAATGTGTCATTAATTGTTGGAAATTTGAATAATAAACATTCTAATCGACAATTATTTATCATTTTGAGAACTATCAATTATTATTGATGCCATCAGCATTTTAAATTGAATTTTACAACTGTAATTTTTTTTGTGACAATAAATAGTATTATTCTAACGCCTTATAAGTTTTGAAAAATATTTTTTCTACGACCGTGCGTTTTAACCCACTTTCCCGCACGCATTTTAGTTTTGAAAGTGTCACTTTCCCGCACTAGTGCGGGAAAGTAAAATTATGCAAATTTTAACCTCATTAGATAGTTTCTTACTTCGTAAGTAAATAAAGTAAGTAAATAAATAAATATTAACGAAATAGTCCATCCAATAAAATCTACATATTCTCTAGCTTTTTGTTGCATTTTTAATTTTTCGAAAATATAAAATAATGAAGATATTTTGATATAACCCTGTACATTCTTTAAAGAATTGTCACAAAACCACTATCGAAAAGTATATCAAATAAAATTCTTCCATCTACAAATGACTTGAAACCGTTGCCGTCACCTTCATCGTCATCTTCATGCGACCTGCAACCGATGCCATCCTCATCGACGTCATCTACTTACCAGTTAACACCAAATAACTCCACTGGACTGGCAATTTTAAGTAATTTACAAAATGTAACAAATTGTGTTTTTAATATTAATATTGATAACAATTACTAGTTTTTGTTTAAAGTTTTGTATATGTATTTTGAAATAAAACAATTTTTGAAAAATTGGTTGGTATACTTTTTGTATATACGGTCGTAGAAAAAATATGGTTCCTAACTCATGCGTAAAGTGTCTCTCCGCACTAGTTAGGAAAATAACTATTTCTAAGACATTGACCGTTCAACTGAAAAACAACTACTTTCCGGGCTATAGGCCCCGACGGATATTGAATTACACTTCAAAGTCTAACGGGGTTGGCATATCTACAAGATATTTAACATTAACAATTCTGGTCATTGTCCATGTCCATATAAAATTTTTATTAGTCTCTCCTTCTGAGATATCATCTTTAAAAGGTGCTGAGTAAAATTTAGTTTTTATTCATTTCTCTTAAACTTGAGTGAAGATGGAAACTCTAAATTTTGTAATTTCCGAGCATTCGCAATGACTTACCACCGATATTTTCTCAATGTTTGGTATTAAGTCTGGATTGAGTTTTTGCAGCTTGTTGCTCTTCAATTTTTTCCATCGTTCAATCCACATGTTCCTAGAGTGCTTGTTTATGCAGTTCAATAGGTCACAGTAAGGAATTGAACTAGTTTGTACCTGTAGATTGTCTAATGTACATGCTTCTTTGGCCATCTGGAAGTCTTTTTCATCGCCCATAATTCCGATATGTGATGGTATCCAAACAATGTTCACCTCTTTATTTGAGTTTTGTATGGTGAGCAAGTCTTTTTTTATTTGAGCTAAAATGGTATGATTCGGGTACAATTGTTGTATACCTTGCACTGCACTAAGGGAATCGCTGTAGATAACTGCCCTAGTTTGGTTTTGAAAAGGAATTTGTTGTAGTGCCTTTGATATTGCATACAGTTCACTAGAGTATATTGAATAATCCTTAGGTATGTAAGCAACATTTTTGAGTGTATACTTCGGTAACAACTGATGCACCTGTCCCTTCGGATTTCCGTAAACTTCGATGCATCTGTGTACATACTGTAGTGGTCTACCAAACTACTTTTGAGATTCATGAGAATAGGATTTATGTCTTTTTTGAATATTGTAATAGATCTAGGTTGCACTTAGGGATCTTACGAGGGATGTTAATGGTCCAAGGTGGGTTTTTTTTTCTCAGGAGCCGTCCCTTCGCCGGTACCACCTCAGCCTCCTGGGCTTATTGTGGATATTCCTAGTGTTCTGACTACAACCTATCCAGCCAATCCTTGCCCTGTATTAGCTCATACAGATTCTATTAGCTCATACATATTCTTTGCTGGTTGGTTGTACAAGTCTTCTGGAGTCATTTGGGTTCTGCCATACAGTTTCTGCCTTCTGTGGTCCAGCGACTCACAGTTGCATAGTATATGCAGAGCTGTTTCGGTATCCTTTTTGCATCTTCTGCATGTGAGGTCTCCGTTGTACAGCCCTATTTTGTTTAGGTGCTCCTTTGTGGGAAAGTAGCCCCGTAATGGTGCGTAGTTTGTTCCTGCTCATTGAGAGCAGTTCTTTCGCTACTTTTTCTGATGGTTCTTTTATGAATTTCTTCCCATGTATTTGCCTGGTCGTATTCTTCCAGTGTTTATTGTGTTGTTCTTTCAACCACCCTTTTAACCATGACCTCGTTAAGCATCTAGGGATGCCCACAGCAGGTTCGGGTCCGTTCAACAGAGTTGACGATCCTACTCTTAGTCAGTTTTTTCATTGACTGCGATTCCTTTATGACCTGGGACCCATTCCAGTGTTACACTGTTCCGAGTCGCCAGTCTTCTAAGTTCTTCGCCGCATTCCCATACTAGCCGAGATGTCACCCTATAGCTCTGAAGTGCTTTAAGGGCGGCTTGACTGTCACTGTCCAAAGTGGGTTTGTAAATGTTTATTGATTTTACCAAGTTTGAATATTTTAAGTAACGGTATTTTTGAATAATTTGAAGAAAACTCATGTGAGGACGTTTTCTTCAAAGGGCTGTAGCTCCCTTATGAAGCATTTTTGGATTAAGGTATAATTTGAGCTAAATCGACTTAAAATCACCTCTAGTAACTGTAGTCTGCGTTTGGCAGGAGAGTTTCTGGACACCCTGTAGACAAAACCTTGATGAAAAAAGTCCTAAAAAATGCTTGAATATCCCTATATCCCCAAGAAACCCAAGAAATACCTTAAATCGGGATATATCCGTCCAGTTGATAGTATTGTGGAAGGAACTGAAACACTTTTAATTTTCACAACGCTCAATGAGATTCTGTCTTTTTTAGTAATATTCCTTATATTTATAATCTCGGTGTTATTTGTAAAAATCCTATGGTTAATTAAATAATCCCGTAATTAGAATGATAATCTAGTTACTTTTAGTAATTTTTTCACAGGCACTTCAATTCAAATTTCGTATTTTCCCAAAACAATCTTAGCAAGATAACTTGACATTAATGGGTTTTCTGGTATTTTATATAATATTATCTTAAAAAAAAAACACCCAATTAGTAAAACAAAACGACCAATTACTTCATAATATCAAGTCTAATAAAATTGAAGGACTCTTCTAATTTACTATTAAAAATTTTGGTGTTTATAATTAATTAATAGACAATAAAATACCCCCAAACAGCAGCAAAATTTTTTTTCTTATCAAAATATTTAATATTTATCCAAAGCATTTGTATTGTTTTTATTCAGTATTGAATGTTTGTTTCAGATACAAAAATGTCTCATCTAGTTACCAGTGTGGTGGATCAATACCATGATATATTAGAAAACAAAAGTGGTAAGTTTCTTCAAATTTTTTTAAATAAAATAGTATATTAAAGTATAAGTGGATATTAAGGTCTTTAAAACACGCGCGATTTTTCGAAATAGAGCAAGTGTTTTGAAGACCAGTTATCCACGCTATTTTTTTTATTGGTGCACTTTGAAATTATAAATACTATAAATACAACAAGAAATGGAAATCATAGATGGAAATGAGAACTAAATGTCAAATGGTTGAATTCGTGATGTATATAGGATTAGATCATTTTTTCCATTTTTCAGTCCAGTGTGTATAAAGTATGTCAAAAGCAAAAGTGACGTTTTAAATAATTTATTGCTAAATGCAAAAATTTCAATAACTATACTGGTGTTTGAATGATATTACTAGGAAAATTAATATGGAAAGTGTATTAAATATATAATTTGTTCAATAATATGAAAAGTAATAAGCTTTATAAATGTAAGTGTTTTAGATTGACAAAAAAAGTTTTACCTAAACAGGTACCTAATTCATAGTAGTGGACAAAATATAGTATTCCACTCGCATATAATGGCTATTAATCACTCAAGTGTTTATTTTACTCGACTGCGGCTCGCGACATAAACGCATCTTCGTGAATAATAGCCATCATTATATGCTTGCTGAATAATATACTATTATAGATAAAAAAGAAACTGGGGATTTCAGGATAATCATTTTCAACATTGTCTCAAAATTTTAGTTTGTTATAAACATTTCACTCAAGTAATCTGGTGTTTAAAGCTAAAAATGTGGCGTCCTAATGCAAAATAGTATATTATTCAACAATAATGATGGCTATTATTCACGAAGGTGCGTGAGTGAATAATAGCCATTATATGCGAGTAGAATACTATAATTTGTCCTATTTAGGTACCTATACAATATACATGTTTTTGTCATACTAATACACCATAGTTTATAACCAAACACTACTTAGGGGCCGATCATTAAGCACGTCACGTTAAAATTGCGATTTTTAGACCCCCCGGTTGTCAAGTTGTGTCACACTTTCTGTGACCCCCCTATCAATATTAAGTGACAAAATCCAAATACCCCCCTCTTTAAAACGACACATTTTGATTAAAAGTACATAAATTTTAATATTAAAAAATATTTATTCTATTTTTCAATAATATCTAAATGAATCAATAAATATCTTTCATAACATGAAAAAAAGTATTTCTATTTATCAGAAGTTCACGGATTTTGTAAATGCTCCGATATATCTATAATTGGTATTGCAGTATCTTCTTCCATGGCAAACTTTTTTGATGCCTTTGGACCTCCCGCCCCCCCCCTTGTCACATTCAGCAAGACCCCTCCCCCTTCTTGTGTGCGAACGTATTTTATGAACGGCCCCTTAATAAGTATCCAATTCACTTTCCATATTAAATTTTCTAGTAATATCAATCATACACCAGTATAGTTATTGAAATTCTTGCAATTAGCAATAAATTATTTAAAACGTCACTTTTGTTTTTGACATACATAAAAAATTGCATATAAAACGACCTACTTCTATACAACATCTTGATACTAACATATATATCTTCATAGCCTGATGGTTTACAGCTCTGACTTGGTAAAGCGAGGAATTTTAGACATGGGTTCGAATCCAATTCGAGATGAATATTTCTATACAATATATTGTGTCGTTTGAATAATCTTCAATATAATTATGTGTAATGTGACACCTATTATTCACTGGTGAATAATATACGTCATTATACTTGAAGAAGCACACGTAAAATATTAAAATTCTCAAAAAGTCGTGGACAAAAGTTTTAAAATTTGTTCTGCTATGTTTTACCACTTCCTTTTTGACTATTTCAGCTTCTTAAATCCTTTTTGAAATAAGCTATAATAGTGGATAAATTTGGGTGATGTAATGTGAAAGTTACATCATGTCAAAACCACACTTACCACTACTTACGTTACAGAAATCGGTAGATCCAGCCAAGTGCAACTTGTTGAAAAATATATTTTCGATCCTTATGATCTAGTTCACATCAAATCGATCGAGTCATTTTAAATTGGAGCGTTGAAAAATTATTGGGTTTTATCGTGAATTTGTGAAAACTGTTACATCACATGCGATTTTTATTACTCAAGAGAAAAAAGGAATAATAATAATATGCGCGTGCTGTATAATATCTCTTAAATCTCCTTGCTTGTATTTCATGTTTCATTTTTATTTAATATATTGTGTCGTTTGTATGAAAAATCTTCGGAAGTAATTGTACAAATGCATGTATGTATGTGTGATTTTTGTGGTGACATTCACTGAGACCTAAAAGATCTATTGTGCCCCTTTACTTCTACTCAGTTTCTGAGGAGAGTCTCAGAAACTAGTAGTTCCTTTAGTCCTATTTCCCGGAGGAATTTTAGGATGTCTGCAGGCTTCAACTTAGGCAAATGTTCCTCTTCTATCCAGTAATCTCCCAGGTGCTGTGTTCTAGGATTCTGAAGTGCTGTGCAGTTGGAAAGTATGTGGATGGAGGTTTCTTCTTCCATTCCACAATATCTGCATTCTTCTTCCTCCACTATTTTGAGCTTTTTCAGGTGCCCATTCAGACGACAATGCCCCGTTAGGATCCCTGTCAAAACTCTTAGCGCAGTTTTACTTTGACTTATGCATTCTTTTGATCTCAACAGGTTGTAGTCACCCAGAAGAGTCTTTGATTGTATAAGCTCTACTAGATCTTTCCAATGGTCAGATCTTCTCTTTTTCTCGGCTTTACTTATTTCTTCCAATATTACATTGGGGCTGATTCCGCAAAAGGGTTCAGGCCCCCAGAAAGGTATTTCAGTCCCCCTCTTTGCTAGTTCATCTGCTATTTCATTTCCTTCTATTCCAGTGTGTCCTGGAATCCATAGTAAGGTGACTATGTTGTTCTCGCCTAGTTCATTGAGTTTGTCTAGGCATTCCCACACCATTTTGGAACTGATTACACAAGAGCTCAGTGCCTTAATGGCTGCTTGAATATTCGATATTATGATAATCCTTTGTCTTCTGTATCTTTTATCAATATTGAACTGGGCGCACTTATGGCGTGGATTTCCGCTTGAAAGATACTTGGGGTTTTTCCCAAGCTTTCAGAGTGTTTGGTTCCTGGCCCGAACACTCCTATCCCAGTTCCTTCTATTGCTTTTGAGCCGTCTGTGTACCATTGAATGGCATTCTTTCCAAGTCTGGTGATGGTATTTGGATCCCATTCCTTCTTGTTGCTCATTTCCGTAACGAATTTCTATGAAAAGTTATATTTTTTCATCATACCGTCTTGTGGCATGTCCCAGGTTGTCTGATTTCTAAGAAGTGAGGAGGTGTTTTTTTTAATGATTCCCTCTCTACTTAGTCTGTATCTTGTTCTTTCTGCAACACTTTCCACCACCATATGTAAACGGGTGAGGTTGAGAATCACTTCCATGGCTGCCGTTGGGCATGTTCTCATTGCTCCTGTAATGCATATACAGGCTAGTCTTTGAATTTTGGAGAGGTTTTCTCTCGTCGTCAATAGGCTAGTTCTACTACACCAGGCAATGGCTCCATAAGTGATGATTGGTCTCACTATGGCGGTGTACATCCAGCTTAGGATTTTTGGGTTACAGCCCCAGTTTGCTCCTGCCAGATTTCTGCACACCATTAGAGCAATTTTTGCCCTGTATGTAATCTCCTTTTCGTATTTGTTCCACAGGAGTTTACTGTCTAAAGTTAAACCTAGATACTTGACTTCTTGTCTCCGTTTTATGGTTTTGAGGTTTAGTTTTCTTTTCTTAGTGAAGGCTATCAGGATGGTTTTAGTGGGGTTGATGCTAAGTCCCACTTGCCTACACCAGCTATTTGTATAGTTCAGACCCTTTTGTACAATATCGCAAAGGGTGTTTTCGAATTTTCCCCTGGCTGTTATGACAATATCGTCGGCATATCCTTGGCAGGCAGACTCCACATTAATGGGGATGCTACTCCTCCCTGTGGGCATCCTCTGGTAGTGCAGATGGAGACAATGTCTTTGCTCGTCCTCGTCTCTGCTATTCTTGTGGTGAGCAGTTCCGACATCCATTTGGATGTTGTGCTGTCTACACCTCTTCTGTTCAATGCTCTTCTAACTGCCTCATGTGGAGTATTGTCAAAAGCTCCAAAAATGCACATACTACAGTTTCTTGGTTGTCTAGAGCACCTCGGATATCCTCCGTCAGTTGTACCAGTGCAGTCTCCGTAGATCTGCCTGCCCGTTAAGCATGCTGACATGGGTGGAGAGGTAGTCTCTCTAGGATTTCCGTTCTAATATGGTATAACCATATTGTACAAATGCATGAAAATTACCGATTATTTTTTCATGACAGCGTGTTGTCTAAAAACTGCATGAGTTCATTTTCATATTTTGGAGAGAGAGCCCGACACCGAAGATGGTCTTTTAACAAAATATGAAAATGACCGAATGTAGTTTTTCCAAGACAAGACGCTCGAATGCAAAATTATCTGGTTATTTTGATGCACGAGTATAATTCGGGGAAATATTTTTTTTAATACAAAATATCCATTTTAAATCATGCTGTTAGGTACAAACAAAATAAAAGGACCCAAAAATACGATTTTTTCATAACTATTTGATTTGTGTTGTTTCATCCAATGTATATTTTTTTTTTCAGTACAAAAGCTCATAAACTGTCGCCACGCGTATTGTCTGTTGTGTTTGGTGTCCTTTGGTTCGCTTTTCATCACTTTATTTTCTATAATTCCCAATGAATCTCATCCGAAACGAGACATGATTGAAAATATTTTTTGACTACTTGTCAAACTGATTTTATTTTCAATTTTATGGATTCACAATGGGATTACCGTGGATACGTAAACAATGCAATTATCGCAGTGCTCTTTCGGTTTCTACAGTGCAGTTACCGCTGTAATCAATAGATAATTGCACTCCTCTCATGGGATTTTTTACACATGAGGGAAATATTCAATATAATTATGTGTCAAGTCAAAACGAAAAATCTTGCAGCGAAGTACACTTGAATTCACTTATCTTAGATAAAACAGACGAAATTTTAAATTACGTTTGTAGTAATTTCCGCAAAAATTGATTAACTAAAATCTTGAATGACTATTAACCTCATGTTGTATTTACCCAACCGAATCTAATCTTATCAACGAAAGAATCATTTTATGCTTGTGCATGATCAGGAACTGCTTATATAAGATGTTGATAATAATATATACACAAAAACATTTAACACACTGACGTCATTTTTTGCTCTGATTTTTAATTATACAAAACTTTGAACACTTTGTCATCTCTAGTCTACGCGACTATACTCTATTTCTTAATATCTGACAGCACAGTAGCCTCATTAAATATTCAAATAGAAATTTATCTTTTACAGAGTGATCCTAAGAATTTTACAAGTAAATACTAAAATTCTAATGCAAAACAAGTAGGCGTCTGTATTGGTTATCTATACATCCCTATTTCAGCTCAAAATACAATATGGTAATAAAACTGAACAAGGCCAGATAAACGATAAATATTGCGGCAGTGGCGGAGATTACGATATTAGTTTATTCTGCTTATTTAATTAGATTCGGTCGACATTACCGTTGAATTAAATTCATTCGTTCAGGCCTATTAACAAGTAACATTTTCATTTTTATTAAATTAAATTAATTAAAGAAAATATAGTTTAATTTTCATAATTCAAATTTATTGAAAATGAATTAATGTATGTCAAGTAAAGTAAACATACCATTTATAGGAAATATAAAATTCAATCTATAGTATCATCCTCTTCGCTGGCCATACAAGAATCATCCGAAGACTCGTCGAGAGACATCACTATCGGTTCTATAGTTTGTTCTATGAGGTTATCTAGAACCCACATTTTCTCTTCCTCTTTAATTACATGATTCACACCATCTCTCCAGCTCTCTTCAGTTATTGTTGTCAATGAGTACTTCATTAGTTCACGAACATCTTTCATTTTAAATGTTTTATTATGTTTAGCTACATAACCTTTCATTTGGGCCCATATTAACTCTATTTCATTTAATTCACAATGGTATGGCGGCAAACGAAGCACTGTTATCCCACGATTCTTGGCTATTTTATCAATAAAAAACTTTTTAAATTGTAGCTTGTGATCTGAAGCAACCTTTAAAAGTTCTTTTTTCAACATATCATCTTCAAATGGTATATCTTTTAAGATTAACCAGTTTCTAATATCAGCTTTTCTCCAAGAGGTAGATGGAAGATTTTCTGTTAATCGCGAATGATAAGTGGCATTGTCCATAACGATTACAGCATTATTTGGAATTAATTCGACCATTTGTGTAAAATTCTCTTCAAAAACATCTGCAGTCATTTCTTCATGATAGTCTTTGGTTGATGTTGACTGAAACTCCAGTAAACCACCTTCAACGAACCCTTGATTGCATCCAATATGCGTTATTATTAGTCGGCGACCTTTACCGATAGGAGTTTTCAGTCCAGTAGATAAACCTTCTATGAAAGCTTGACGACTGGTTTTAATACTTTTGTCCTGCCATATTTTTTTCACTGAATGTCCTTCATTGAGCCATGTCTCATCTAGACAATAGATTTGTCTTCCTTCCTGTCTGTATTTTCGGATATCTCGTAAATACTGTCGTCTCCAACATATTATTTGCTCGTTGCCGATTAGCACTGATTTGCGACGTTGCTTCTACCAAGTAAAATTTAATTTGTGTAATATTTTCTAATAGTTTACTACCTGACTAGCATCTGTGACCTTTTCGCCTGCTGTCAGACAATAAGAAACAGACTATACTACTCCTTTTCCATCACGCGTACTTCATTGTCAGTTATCTGACACTCGGTTAGTAAACCCACTCCTTAAATGTATCGTTTAACTACTGTGAGATTTTAATTAAGAGTCAACTTGTTATTTCAAATATTCGCAGATTTTTGTAGAATTAGACTTTTTAAATTCAATTACACCCTCTAGTGGTAGAGCTACAAGTCAGGTTTTTTTCGAGGGATGTTATAAAATCTATTTACTCTTGATTAAAAAATAGCGCCCCACAGAAAAGCAGACTGTTCGTCTAAGGTTGTAAGAAATTATTACCAGCTCAAATCTTTTATGCCTACAAATTGAGCACCGAATCATACGCAGCAGCTAAAATTTAAAAAAAAAATCACTGCTGACGTAAATACCGTGTTACGAATCATCTTCAAATATACTATAAGTGTAGCCCTCTAAAAAATCTTGATAATATCTTTTATTCTCAATGAAAATAAATTTTTTGTCGCCTAATCCTCCACACTAACAATTCCACAACTAAAAGAACAGTAGTCAAATTAAAACAATTAAAATCAATTAGTTGGTAACCAAGTCATGTTGTGGTTATAGTTCCTGAACCAAATGCCGACACGTACTTAGTTGCAGAGACCTAATAAATTATAGAAAATGTATTCTCAATTCGGCGGAAATATTTCACAATTTAAAATTCGATACGGGTAAATAAAATCGTCGGCTATATAGTGGGTTTTTGTACGGATTTATTTCAAGTGAAATGGATCGTTATTTTTAAAATTAATAATTATATCAATTGGTGGCGCCAGAAACTGAAGTTTTTGAAACTTGGAAACTTTGAAAACCTCCGAAATTCGACTACAGTACGGTTGATAAATACCAGTTGGAACAGACCCAATGTTTCCAAGCATTTTATTTCTATACACTTTTTTTAGAAAATAAGATGATATCTTCTTAAAACACTTTTTGAGACCCAGAATGTATGGAATGTAGTTGACACCAGGGGGAGAAGATATGGGACGGAGATGGAGTGCCCCAGGGCTCGGTTCCGGGACCGACGCTTTGGAAGTGTGTGTTTGATGTAGTTTTTGGGATAGCATCTGAAGAGAGATGTGAGATTACGATGTATGCGGTCGATGTCTGTCTGGTATGGTAGGAAGATAGTGGAGAAGATAGAGCGGTGTGGACTGGAAGTGGCTGAGGATGAGACAGTGGGGCTACTGGTGAAGGGGCGGAGCAAGGCAAGGGACGGGGGGGTGAAGGGAAAGAAAATTCGGATGGAGGAAGCGGTGAAATATCTAGGGGTGTGGTTGGATAGCCAATTATCCTTGAAAACCCATATTTTGAAGGCTGCACAGAAGGCAAAAGTAAGGGCAGCATGGTTGGGAATATTAATGGGTAATGTGATAGGAACGGGAGAGTGAAAGAGGAGGCTAATTGGTAGGACGGTAGAGCAGATTATGCAGTGTGGCGCGGAAGTATGGGGTGAAAAAGCAGGGGTAAATGCGAGGGCTAGACCATTCCTGTGGGTGCAGAGATGGATACTCCTGAGGGAGGTGCAGACGTACAGGACAGTGGGTGGACTGGCAGCAGCAGTGCTGTCAAGGTCCTATCCATTGGACTTGATAGCTAGAGCCAGACAGAAACGCTGGAAGGGTGCGAACAAAGTGGAAGTACAGGAATGGATGGATGAGGAAATGGAGAGAAGGTGGGATGAGTATGAGGGCGCGCTAAAAGGAGCGATTGGGTGGACTGGAAATTCGGGGAGGTGAACTTCTTCTTGACGCAGGTGCTCACAGGGCATGGGTCGAGAGTGGGTTACCTCCACAAGATTGGGAAAAGAGAAACTGGAGTGTGCGAGAGATGTGAAGTGGAGGATTATGTGGGACATGTGTTTAGATGTTGGAAGAACGAGGAAGTTTTGAAGAAGTTGGAAAATAAACTGGGAGAGGCGGTGTATTGGGAAAATATGGTAAGATTATGATGAGGAGCGAGGAGGAATGGATGGAGATAAGTGATGTAGTAGAGAGCATGATTAGGGGAGGAGAAGGACTCGACGTGGCATGTGCGAGGTAGGAGTGATAGAAGGGAGAAGATGACGGAGAGTGTGTGAGGGACCGCCGTCCGTCTTGAAGTATGCTAGGGTAGTGATTTCAAGGCGGGAGTAACGGCGAGATTGAGGTGGGTTTGGTTGGTAGACATTCCGGTGGGGATGAGACCAACACTGTCTGGGTACTGGTACTGGTTAAGGACCCAGTCGAACATGAGTTTCCCACCTCGGGCCAAAAAAAAAGAATGTCTATTGAATTTTATGAAGAATTGGAATTTTATGAAGAATTGGAATTTTATGAAGAATTAGAATTTTATTAGGAATTTGAATTTTATGAAGAATTAAAATTTTATTAGGAATTTAAATTTTATTGAGAATTCAAATTTTATTAAGAATTTGAATTTTATTAAGAATTTGAATAGGCCGAACTGAAAACGGTTTCAAGTGGAAAAGAGACCCTTCGCAGATACACGCTCGAAATATCAAATACCGATGTTTTTATATTTTGTGCTCATTTTAACAGTGTTTCCTCTCGATTAGTATTTTTACTATTTCTTAATTTATAAACAAATTTTTAATTACACCACGTTATACCTAATACCAAGCAAGCATGAATGATTTCCGGAAATTTTCTTTCGGGCACGATTATTGCAAGAAAATTTTCCACTACCATGAACGTAACATAAAATTTGTTTAAGGGCATCACTGATTTGTAAAAATTTCCATTTACCATTGGAGTACGATCATAATTTTTAAGGGGATTAATTTATTTGGACGAAATTTCCTTGCATCATAGGCCTATGATGAAATTTTTGAAAATGGTTCATTTTTTTGGAGAAAATTTCCAATTACCATGGGAGAACCATACAATTTTTAAAAGGGAAACATTTATTTGCAAAAATTTCTATCTACCATAGACGTTTGTGTAAAGGAATAATTGATTGTAAAGATTCTCATTAACTATGAAGGTACGATAAAATTTTTCAAGGGGTTGATTTATTTGTACATACTTCCTCCCATCATAGGCGCATGATAAAATTTTTGGAAAGGGTTCATTTTTTAATGAAAATTTCCATTTACCATGGAAGTGCGATAAAATTAATATTAGGGATTAATTAATTTCATTTTTTAATGAAAATTGTGATAAAATTAATATTAGGGTTTAATTTATTTGGATAAATTTCTCCCATCATGGGCGTACGTTAAAATTTTTAAAAGGGATTAATTTTTTTTCAAAAACTTCATCACAAGCGTACCACAACATTTTTCGAGAGACTTAATTTCTTTGACAAAACTTCCATTTGCTATGGCGAGAGAAAAAATTTTTGTAAGGGGTTCATGTGTTTTTGTTTTTATTTCTAATACCTTATGTATTTACCAATTTGCTCTGAACCACAAACTTATTCAGAAACAAAATTATCACTATTCTGAATGAAATTTGTTACCATAAATATATCAACAGGAGGATATTCATGGGAATGGTCATAGTCCAGACAAGCTAAGGTAGAAGTTTTAGTTCCTGATACAGTGTTTTGTAGAAGCAGATCCACGTGGATAAAACAAAGGATAATAATTGATATACTTACATTGAAGGTCGTTTTATTTTGGAAACCTACAGGGTCAATGTTTTTTCAGAATCAATTCTATATTTAACAATGAGTTCTGTGAATCACAAAATTTGCAGTCTCACCACAATATGTTTATTCAAAATGTAATCAAGTTGTTTGACATTGACATTTGACATAACCATGGATCATGTTTGTTCCAAAATTCGTATGTTAAATTCAATATTTTGTTGAAAATATTTTTCATATTCAAATTGAGGAGTATGAAACAATGAAGCAAAAATGACTTAATAGTTTACAAAAACGGAAGTTACCAAATTCGAATATTTCCTTTTATCAAATATAAAATGTATAACATATTTTGTAAGGTATTCGCATTGTCATAATCAGGGACGTATATAAGGGGGTGGTTTTGGGGGCTCAAACCCTCCCCATAGAAAATACAATAAAGGTACAATAATTTTTTATTAGCATACTGCCTCAACAATTGTGAATAATTTAGCTGAACAGATTAAATTTACTTTTGTGGGATTGACTTTCTGTTTTAATAAAAGCTTCAATTTTCAATCATCTATCACTTTTTAAAATAGGTGCTCCCAAATTAATATACAGGTAACATCTCCGCTGGTATGGGAATGCGGCGATGAGCTTAGAAGGCTGGCGACTCGGAACAGTGTAACACTGGATGGGTGCTAGGTCACAAAGGAATCGCTGGCAATGAAAAAGCTAACGAACTTGCAAGAGCAGGATCGTCAACACTGATGAACGGACCCGAACTATCTGTGGGCATCCCCAGATGCTCCACTAGGTCATGGTTAAAAGGGTGGCTAAAAGAACAATCCATAAAACTCTGGAAGAATACGCCCAGGCAAACACATGGGAAGAAATTTATGAAAGAACCATCAGAAAAAGTAGCAAAAGAACTGCTCTCAATGAGCAGGAACAAACTACGCACCATAACGGGGCTTCTTACTTCCCACAAAGGAGCACCTGAACAAAATAGGGCTGTATAACAGAGACCTCACATGCAGGAGATGCAAAAAGGACACTGAAACAGCTCTGCACATATTATGCAACTGTGAGACGCTGGACCACAGGAGGCAAAAACTAAATGGAAGACCCCAAATGACTCCAGAAGACTTCTACAACCAACCAGTAAAGAACGGATTGGCTGAATAGGCTGTAGTCAGAATGTTAGGAGAATCCACAATAAGCCCAAGAGGCTGAGGTGGTGCCGGCGAAGGGACGGCTCCTTTAAAAAATATACATACATTTCAGCAGAAGGGGGCAAAATGAAAAACGATGTTTAAAAATTCTTTTAGATGTAGTCAAGTCAAACAAATAATTAAAAAAAAAAACTTAAAATTATTTCTTGAACTTGAAAAATTGCTTTAGGTCGTGACACTCGATTTTTTTGCCTTAGGCGGCGCCTTCAATAAAGCTTCCCCTTCTAAACCTATCAGATGAAAAAAACCAAAACCCTCCCCATGTAAAAGCTATAGCTACGTGACTGGTCATAATGATAGAAAAACTGCGAGCGTAAGCCGCAGCTTGAACAAAAAACCAAAGGGAGCTCTTTCAAACTCCCCCCGCGAAGAACACTTCCTCCCCTTGGGGGTTTAAATCTAGCCGAAACGTTGAATTGAAGAATATAAAAAATATTTTGGTATAATTTCCCAAAATTAATAACATAAATACCAAAAACTAAAAAAAATGTAATATATTTGACTGCCAATTTTTTTTTTGCTATTTAATTTTACGTTGTTACAGATCCTAGAGTGAATGGATGGTGGATGATGTCTAGTCCTGTACCAACTTTATTAATATGCATCTTCTACGCGTATTTTTCCAAAGTCCTTGGACCGAGGATAATGGAAAATAGAAAACCCATGGATCTTAGGAATGTTCTAATTTTCTATAACCTAGCACAAACTATATTTAGCACGTGGCTATTTTACGAAGTAAGTAAAATAATTGAAAAATTATACGAGGGCACAAACAAAAATTCTCAAGGAAAAACAGTTTTTTAAATAAAACTTTTTGTTGCAGTATCTCATGAGTGGTTGGTGGGGTAGCTACAGTTTTAGGTGTCAACCCGTAGATTATTCAAACAGTCCCATAGCGATGAGGGTAAGTATTTTGTTCCTATAGTTCCTTTCAGCGTTCTCAGGATTTAAACAGTGACGGAGGAAAGGGGCCATCCATAAAGTACGTCACACGTAAATGGGGAGGGAGGGTATCACCGAAGTGTGACATCGTGTGACAAGGGGCATGGGGGTTATAGTCTGTTTCTTATTGTCTGACAGCACGCGAAAAGGTCACAGATGCTAGTCAGGTAGTAAACCATAAGCGTCACCGTTCATCTAAGGAATTCATTTACTATTTAATTTTATACCCGATCTGATATATAAAGGTAATATGAATCTAAATTCGGTTCCATAAGTGTTAACTGTGTACTGAAAAATGTCTTCAAGTTTCACCCCAATAAAGTGTAAGAGCGTGCTTAGCTTACAGACTGTAGTGTTAAATGTGCATGAAGCTGTTGTACATCAAATGCCGGCTGCTACTGTTAGAAATATAGTTTCGACATGTTCCAATATGACAGGAGTTAGTGAATCTACTATTTACAGGCTTCTAAGGGAGAGAAAAATGGAAATATATCTCCACCTAAAAAGTCAACTGGAAGAAAACCACTTGACCTTGATGAACATATGCAAAATACAATAAGACGAAAAGTACACGAATTATATTTTAAAAAAGAGATCCCAACCCTCGACATAATTCTAAGTATGGTAAAGGAGGACAAGAAATTGCCTGACATAGGGCGAAAAACTTTGTGGGAAATATTACACAAATTAAATTTTACTTGGGAGAAATAAAGTTGCAAATCAGTGCTAATCGACAACGAAGAAATAATATGTTGGAGACGCCAGTATTTACGAGATATCCGAAAATACAGACAGGAAGGAAGACAAATCTATTATCTAGATGAGACATGGCTCAATGAAGGACATTCAGTGAAAAAAATATGGCAGGACAAAAGTATTAAAACCAGTCGTCAAGCTTTCATAGAAAGTTTATCTACTGGACTGAAAACTTTTATCGGTAAAGGTCGCCGACTAATAATAACGCATATTGGATGCAATCAAGGGTTCGTTGAAGGTGGTTTACTGGAGTTTCAGTCAACATCAACCGAAGACTATCATGATGAAATGACTGCAGATGTTTTTGAAGAGAATTTTACACAAATGGTCGAATTAATTCCAAATAATGCTGTATTCGTTATGGACAATGTCACTTATCATTCGCAATTAACAGAAAATCTTCCATCTACCTCTTGGAGAAAAGCTGACATTAGAAACTGGTTAATCGTAAAAGATATACCGTTTGAAGATGATATGTTGAAAAAAGAACTTTTAAAGGTTGCTTCGGATCACAAGCTACAATTCAAAAAGTTTTTTATTGATGAAATAGCCAAGAATCGTGGGATAACAGTGCTTCGTTTGCCGCCATACCATTGTGAATTAAATGCGATAGAGTTAATATGGGCCCAAATGAAAGGTTATGTAGCTAGACATAATAAAACATTTAAAATGAAAGATGTTCGTGATCTAATGAAGTACCCATTGACAACAATAACTGGAGAGATGCTGTGAATCATGTAATTAAAGAGGAAGAGAAAATGTGGGTTTTAGATAACATCATAGAACAAACTATAGAACCGATAGTGATCTCTCTCGACGAGTCTTCGGTTGATTCTTGTATGGCCAGCGAAGAGGATGATACTATAGATTGAATTTTATATTTCCTATAAATGGTATGTTTACTTTACTTGACATACATTAATTCATTGTCAATAAATTTGAATTATGAAAATTAAACTATATTTTCTTTAATTAATTTAATTTAATAAAAATGAAAATGTAACTTGTTAATAGGCCTGAACGAATGAATTTTATTTCAACTGTAATGTCGACCGAATCTAATTAAATAAGCAGAATAAACTAATCGTAATCTCCGCCACTGCCGCAATATTTATCGTTTATCTGGCATTGTTCAGTTTTATTACCATATTGTATTTTGAGCTGATGTATAGATAACCAATACAGACACCTACTTGTTTTGCATTAGAATTTCAGCATATACTTGTAAAATTCTTAGGATCACTATGTAAAAGATAAATTTCTATTTGAATATTTAATGAGGCTACTGTGCTGTCAGACATTAAGAAATAGAGTATAAAACGCAAAGTTTGGATGTTAATAAAAAATTCACAAACTTGATCTATATTTATTAATAATATAGCATTATGTAATAAAAATAAGTGAAAAATGAAAATAGCTGTTTTCTCTTGATTATTTTTAAATACATGCAGACATTTAAAAAATGTGTGACGTCACATCAGGAGGGGGGGGGTTATAAAAATGTAACAACTGTGACAAGGACGGAGGAAGGGGTTCAAAAGTCCTAAAATTCGTGTGACGTACTTCATGGATAGCCGCAAACGGTGGAGTCGTGAATATGTTGTAGAGTTTGATCTAACGAACAAAAGTGTCCATTAGCACGATTCAATTCTATACCTAACCTAACCTAATCCTATGGAATTTGTAAAATATAAAGCACAACCCTCGTATTACTTTTGCCAAACCACTACATTCCAATTTTTACGTCCAGTATCTCAGTTGATGTTTTTCCAGTCATTTTTCCTTTACAAATGTTTTCAAGTAGACAAATCTTAACTATCGAAAGACATAATTGTGGTAAATTTCAATAGTTTTTTATACTTCCACCCTGTATATTATTTCCCAACAATAATGAAAATATTTTTCACTCTTTGTATCATAGTAAAATCTGTTCAGCGACCTTTATAAGTTTGAAAAAACTGTGGTAACATATGGTAAATTTCAATAGTTTTTTATACTACCACCCTGTATATTATTTCCCAACAATAATGAATATATTTTTCGAGGACTACCGAGTTGTACCACGACTACCTGGGTTAATCCATTTCCGCCTTTATTGGGGATTATACTGACCATGGAGGTGGATCATTACGAAATTACACATAAGCCGTATTTATTGAGGGAATACCCAGTACCATTAATAATAAATTGTATTTAGGCGCATATTTTTTATTTTTTTTATTTTAAAGCATGTCGCATCCACCAAAAGGTTATTAGCGACAATACAATAATATTACAATACTTAGATCCTATATAATAAGTTTATCGATTTCAAATAGTCTATGATTTGTTGGTATTGGCAGTCTTTTCCGAGGAGGACTTCCAGCTTGTTTGGAAAATTATTTGTCTCTCGTTCGACAGTGTATTTTGGACATACAATAAGAATATGCTTTATGCTATTTATTACATTGCACGTTGTACACATCGGAGGTAAACTATTTGTGAATAAATGGGAATGTGTGTATCTTGAGTTCCCAGTCGAAGCCGTGTTAATGTAATTTGTATTTTCCTATTTTTAGTAGTGGGTTGCCATGGAGATACATTACTCTTTACTTCCCTCAGCTTTGATCTTGAAATCGACCACTCTCGTTCCCACGCACTATACACTTTCGTTTTAAAAAATGCTTTTAAATCAACGCTTCGACATTCACTTTCCAGATTAATGTTTAAGATCGCGTCACGCGCACTAGCATCTGCTATGTCGTTGCCTTCGATTCCAATATGCGATGGTATCCATATAAACCTAACACTTTTAGAATTCAACTCAGCTTCCAGTAATTCAGCTTTTGATAATTTCCCAATAGGGTTTTGTTGGTAAATTTGCTGTAAACTTCTTAAAGCACTGAGGGAGTCGCTAAGAATGAGGCTGTTTGAAAATGTCTGTGAGTTTACGAGTTGGAGAGCTTTGTTTAAAGCAAAAAGTTCAGCAGAGAAGATGCTGAGGCTGGAAGGCAGTCTGTATTGGGTAGGCGCATATTTGTTTTTATTTGGGTACTTACATGTGGATGTTTTGATCTTAAACATTAGTGAGAAAGGACTCATCTTTATTTTTGTATGTAGAAATTGTTATATATGGATGTTTTGATCTTAAACCTAATTTATATAAAATTGTTAAGGTCATTAGTCATTAGACTTTATTTTTAAATCGTTAATCCTCCCAAGAAATTCGGTGGTACAACTCGACGGTAGGATTATACCTACCTGATATCTTGTGGTACAACTCGGCGATCCCGTATTTTTCATTCTTTGTATCATAGTAAAATCTGTTCAGCGACCTTTATAAGTTTGAAAAAAAAAACTGTGGTAACATAAATTAAAATCAATAAGCTTAGCGTGATAGTTCAACCATTATAATTTTACTGAAAAAAGGGGTTGTGGGCATTGACTCCGAAATACTTGTATGTTGAACATCCGATTACAGACTATGACGGCTGTAATTACCAGTTCGTGAGGGATGAAGTGATTTTAAAAACGTCACCGATATGGTTATTAACTTTGCAAATAACGGAACGCTGCAAGGCCGATATGTAGCGAATAACGGATGACGTTAGGCGCTTCCAAGGATTTTAGCGTTCATTTAATAACCTTTTTAATGTGCTTCATCGATTGTTAATGTCCTTCTAACACATTACGTTGGAAGAAATGGGAAAAAATGCAGGTCTGTGATTAATCCTTATCAAAATATCACAATAATGAACCGTTTAAATGTATTACAAACGTTAAACATAATATTTGACTTAAAAAATTTGATTAGTTGATGTTTAGATTACGCGGAAGCGCGACCTATCAATCGGGAGAAATTAAAGGATTCAAAATAGGATGGAGACGTACCTTTCGTAGCGGCAATGTGTCTTACGTCTTGTTCTAATGTCCCACTGACAGTTCTCGTCATGTCTGTACTTTGTTGTTTACAGTCAATTATTATTTTTGAAAAGTGAATATTAATCTTATTGTTATATTTATTTAAATAATACAAAAATATGTCTAGATATACGGAAAACCATCAGCATTTTGAAAGTTCTCAAGTATTTTCAGTTAGAAAAAGAAGCTTGTATTATTAATTTTGATAGCCTTTTTGAATTTGGCTGAATACGATCCTGATGATTCTATTTATCAAATTTAAGGTTAGCTATATGTCAAAATAGCAAATAAACCCGGATATACGTCACAAACGATGACGCACACCAAGAAGGCTATTGAATGTACTATAACAAATGAATCACTTATTTGCCAACAGAAAAAAGCCCAACGTGACATTTCACAGTTGTCTTTTTGATTGTATAAGTGATTTCTTATACCGATAGTCCTGGATTTATACATGGGCCATATATGCCGCGACCTAGGGGCGGCAGATTTCAGAGTATATCTTGTTTTTTTTGTTATGCTCTCTTTCTTAATGACTTATTTATTCGTTTATTCAACTTTCATTCGTTTATTTAAATAATAATTTTCCATTTGTAGTAAATGAGGCCCCTTTACTAGGAATGGAAAATTATTATTTTAGAGAGTTATGTACATGGGGCGGCGGAAATAAAGTGGCCTACACTCATAAAAAATATAAATCCGACACTGTAATACCGCTAAATCAAAATAACAGTATGGGATTACGAAAATTACTTTAAAATGGTTTAAAATTAAAATGTGATGAATATTAACAAAAGGATCCAATAACAACCGCTTCAACCGGATATCCTTTAAATATTTCCCCCTATTATATGAACAGGTGGAATCCACTGCACCATATTATGTATTTAATAGTCAATTTGGGAAAAAAATCAACGCACTGGTAATATACAGGGCTGTGAAGATGTATGGAACGAAATATATATTTTTTTGAATCTTGGAAAATGAATTTTTTTGAGTAGAAATTATGATGGGTCTATCTTATGACGAAACGTCCTCAGCCCAACCCTTTCCTAGCTATCACCCCTTGAAGGTACTAAGAAGGGGTTGATAATTTCACCCCCTCATAATGCGAGTACACGGACATTACAAAATTTGATGGGATACAAGAAGTCAAATATCTAGGTTTGACTCTAGACAGTAAACTCCACGAAAAGGAGATTACATACAAGGCAAAAATTGCTCTAATGGTGTGCAGAAATCTGGCAGGAAGAAACTGGGGTTGTAACCCAAAAATCCTAAGCTGGATGTACACCGCCATAGTGAGACCAATCATCACTTATGGAACCATTGCGTGGAGTAATAGAACTAGCCTATTGACGACCAGAGAAAACCTCTCCAAAATTCAAAGCCTGTATGTGCATTGCAGGAGCAATGAGAACATACCCAACGGCAGCCATGGAAGTGATTCTCAACCTCAGCCCTCTACATATGGTAGTGTAAAGTGTTGCAGAAAGAACAAGATACAGACTAACTAGAGAGGGAGTCATTAAAAAAACCACCTCCTCACTTCTTAGAAATCAGACAACCTGGGACATGCCACAAGACGGTATGATGAAAAAGTATAACTTTTCAAAGACATTCGTTACGGAATTAAGCAACAAGGAGGAATGGGATTCAAATACCATTACCAGACTTGGAAAGAATGCCATTCAATGGTACACAGACGGCTTAAAAGCAATAGAAGGAACTGGGATAGGAGTGTTCGGACCAGGAACCAAACACTGAAAGCTTGGGAAAAACCCCAAGTATCTTTCAAGCGGAAATCCATAAGATAGTGCGCTCAGTTCAATATTGATACAGAAGACAAAGGATTATCCTAATGTCGGATAGACAAGCAGCCATTACAGCACTGAGCTCTTGTGTAATCAGTTCCAAAATGGTGTGGGAATGCCTAGACCAACTCAATGAACTAGGCGAGAACAATATAGTCTCCATACTATGGATTCCAGGACACACTGGAATAGAAGGAAAAGAAATAGCAGGTGAACTAGCAAAGATGGGGACTGAAAAACCTTTGTGGGGGCCGAATCAGCCCCAATGTAATATTGGAAGAAATGGGTAAAGCCGAGAAAAAGAGAAGATCTGACCATTGGAAAGATCTAGTAGGGCTTATACCATCAAAGACTCTTCTGAGTGACTACAACCTGTTGAGATCAAATGAATGCATAAGTCAAAGTAAAACTGCTAAGGGATCCTAACGGGACATTGTCGCCTGAATGGGCACCTGAAAAAGCTCAAAATAGTGGAGGAAGAGGAAGAAGAATGTAGATTTTGTGGCATGGAAGAAGAAACCTCCATCCACATACTTTCCAACTGCACAGCACTTCAGAATCCTAGAGCACAGCATCTGGGACATTACTGGATAGAAGAGGAACGTTTACCTAAGTTGAAGCCTGCAGACATCCTAAAATTCCTCCGGGAAATAGGACTAAAGGAACTACTAGTTTCTGATACTCTCCTCAGAAACTGAGTAGAAGTAAGGGGGCACAAATAGATCTTTTAGGTGAATGTCACCCCCAAAAACCAAACATACATACAAAGAGATTGAACTTATACTAGTAACGTCATAATATAAAAATGCGGATTTCAAGCAATTTTTTAAATAGAATTGTTCAAATGGGGATATAAACAAAACAACAATATTAAATTTGATAAAATACGTCTTTTATAATTTTTTTTTGCCTATTTTACTCAGCACCATCATCGTAATCTTATACGTGCAATCACCCCCTGAATTTAGAAATATTTTAAATTCTACTCCCAAAATTTCAATTTTTTTATTTGGTTCCACACATCTGCCGAACCCTGTAGGTATATTAATTTATATCTAAAAAATGCTAGTTTCGCTTCCTATATAAACGAGTTTCTCCCTTTTTATTCGACCCGTATCAAAGGAAATGGAGTTGGTTAGATTCTCAGCGGGATTGTCGTAAAATTAGGTCAATTATTTTATGGAAAAGTCTGTATATAGATAAGCAGGTCTCCTCATGGGAGTTTTAATTGTTTTATCGATATTTTGTACTATACTTTTAATCAATTTGAGTTAGGTTGGTATTAAATGGATTGAAAAAATTATAATGTGTTAACCCTTTACCCAGTGTTACTATTTTTTGCTTTCTAAATCGTTATTTCATATCCCAGTGCATTGTATTATCTTGGAACTTTTTGTATATAGTACATTCAATGACCTTCTTGGTGTGCGTCATCGTTTGTGACGTATTTCGATACCAGCCTTGGTGGGAAATGCAAAACAATTTGCTTTATTGTTATCTTCCTTAAATTCTGCGGAAATTAAAAAATACCTACGTTATTCTAATTCTAATAAAATAAGACGGAAAAACTTACCAGGTAAATGTAAAGTAGGAGGTGCAAAGTTTTTAAGTTTCTTTCATCCGCAGTAATATGATGGTTGTAAATATTTTAAACACTGTGGAACACAACAACGTACAAATCCCATTTTATAATTGTAGTCAAAAACACAAGAGTAAAATTAAACAACTCAATACAGACAAACACGTGTTTACATATACAAACAACCCCAAGTAGAAGTAATGGCCGATACATAGACAAACAGCTCATAAAACAGCTGATAGCTCAGAAAATCCTACCAATTCTACCATTTCATGTGTGCTACCAACGTAAAATTTTAGTTATTTACGAAAGCAGCGCCATCTTTGAGAAACAATCTTGACTATATATTCAATCATAACTCATGACAACTACAGATTGTGTATAGCCTTTTTCACGAGTAAGTCTCCACCCCCTTCTCCAGCGCAGCATGGCAGATGATACGGATAGATTTATCTAATTTTATACAGTTACTAAATTAAATTATAAAATATTTTTAGTACAATTATTGTTGGAGGATTATTGTATTTCAATACTCTATGTACTTTTTGAAACAAACAAGGTATAGTTTATGTATAATCGTTCCAAAGATAATAGGGGGCGGGGGAGACTTTTGAATGGCACTGTATAAAACCCAAACATTTATCTCTTTCAGATGGCAAGAACTTGCTGGTGGTACTACTTTTCGAAGTTTACGGAGTTCTTCGATACACTTTTCTTCATTTTAAGGAAGAAAAATAGTCATGTTTCGACACTTCATGTCATCCATCATGGTTGTATGCCGTTCTCTGTGTGGATGGGTCTGAAATTTGCACCAGGTAAATTAAATCTTCGCTAATTAAAAAAAAAACACTTACTAGATGCTAAATTTGAAAAAAATATCGAAAAACTGAACCAATACCGATCGGAAATCGATTAATTCAATGATTGTATCGATATTGATTTTGTTTCAGGCGGTCATAGTACCTTCTTTGCCCTTCTTAATGCTTTCGTTCACATGATCATGTACTTTTATTACATGATAGCCGCCATGGGACCTAAATATCAAAAATACATCTGGTGGAAGAAGTATTTAACCACTCTCCAAATGGTAAGTCTTTCTCTTAATCATCATTTTTTCCATCAAATCCTTGTTCATACGCATATATACAGATGGCTCTAAAATGAAAGAAGGCTCAGGATGTGAAGTTTACTCCAGAGCACTGAACCTAAGGATTAAGTGGGGAATGGAAAACAATACCAGCGAGGTTCGAACAGAACTGGCTGGTATCTTGCCACAAAGAACTCACCAGAACAGGAATTTCTGACAAAAACATAAAAATCTGCACTGATAGTAGACAAGCCCTATTAGCTTTAAAAAGACAAAGTGTTAAATCGGGGCTAGTACTAGAGTGCCACCAAGATTTAGCTAACGCATCGGCAGTTAACAATTGAGGTGGGTTAAGGGCACGTCAGGAGTAGAGGTAATCTCATTGCCGATTCTTTAGCCAGGGAAGCGGCTGGACTAAAAATTTCAGGACCCAGTGACAACTACGGCCTAACAACTTCGACAATTGCGGAACTAGCCAAACGTCCCTCAAGAGATGGGATGGAATCGAAGGATGCAGTCTTTCCAGGATCACCCTGGGAAGCTGGCGCCGAAGAAATATTTGGTGATGACCAGGAAAAACCAACGTTTAACAATAGGATTTCTGACTGGCCACTGTCAACTAAGGAAACACCTCCATACTATGGGGCTAGTGGACACACCTCTATGCAGAAAGATGAAACTGTCAGGCATGTCTTATGCGAGTGTCCAGAGTAATCGTCAATAAGAGAGTGTGTGTTCGGTGAGTCTTGGCCTACACCTGCCGATATAAAGGAGATGTCTCCAAGTGACCTGTCCACCTTTCTGGGAAGGACAGGATGGACGATGACCTAGGAGGACAACTCCTCGGGAGGACGTAGAATGGGTCACATGTGGCCTAAGTGCTGTGAGCCTACACTCACCCTCCCTACTCTACAGACACAGATATTTAGTTGCCATCGAATATGTGTCACCATGTACTCAGTACTTTATATACAGTGCTATTCAAAAGTCCCCTCCACAGTACTATAATCTTGCTGTTGATATGGTGAAATGAATATTGGGTTCAGGCACTATGAAAAGCAATAAATTATCTGTACTTGTATCGACGTTTGGTGATGAAGATCATGCGTGCGTAGACTTTTTTTTAGGAGGAGCCAAATATCAAATCGGAATCTTTTGTTGGAAATACAAAGAGCCGTGCCCGTCGAAACATTTCTTTTGCATATTTTTTCCCTTCAATTTGTCGCAATTTATTTTAAGAATAAAAAACTGTTTCCTCGAATCATTGGAAGAACTTTAAAATTTAAAAATCATAAAATGTGTTTAATAGATTGTTATTTTGAGAAATTGGGGGGAATGGCCCACCCTGTAGGCACGCCTATGATAAAGATCTTAAAAATTGATGGCAAAAATTTTTTTTTAGGTTCAATTTGTTGCCATTTTCGCCCACCAATTGCAATTACTATTTACCGAATGTAATTACCCAAAAGGATTTATGGTATGGATATCCCTACACGGTATCATGTTCTTATTTTTATTCTCCGACTTTTATAAAGTTAAATACACCGGCAACAAAAAGGCTGTGAAAAGTACCGACAACGGAGCTTGTATGGTAAGTACCTATTCGATAATAGTTAAATTTGTTGCAGAATTTTCAAGTGAAAATACCAATAAATGAATCACTTTTGATAATATTATCGTAAACAAAACCATCGTAAATGGAATTTTTTACAAATTAATTAACCCTCTTTAAAAATTTCATAGTACGTCCATGCTAGATGTAGTTTTTTATAAACAAATCAATCCCTTTTAAAAATTTTATTGCACGCCTATGAGCACTAAGTCTACTCAGGGCCGTGCGGTGGTACTATGAAGCAGAGAGGCAACTGCATGAGACTGCCTTACAAAAGGGCGGCATTAGGAGAGCGAAGCTAAAAATTATGCATGCCTCTGTTTTTGATTTAGAACTTGAATTTTAACTTTTTCCGCAAACAAAGTTATTACATCAGAAAAGAATTTATGTTACTATAATATGTAACATAACTTTAGCTATATCATCAATGTTCAACAAAAATCTAACTGGGTCAATATTCAACCCATCATTGTTTTCACGGTCCGACGATTTATAGTCTAGTCAACAAGTGCCTTTTTGGCCAACTTTTTTCAGCAGTCTCCGAAAATTATGATCGAGGTGTCATTCGATTCGGGATGGCATCTAGATGATTTTTGAAAAATATGAAGTTCCGCAAACAAAAATTGCAAAAGTTATTAACAATTAACTAAAAAAAAGGGGGTTTAGTTTTTTGCAAATATCTTAAAAACTAATAAAGATTTTTCAAATAAAAAAAAAAAAGATTTAAAAAGAGGAGGAAATTTCCTAAAAAAAACCCGACTCCCGGAACTGTAGGACCAATATTTACAATTTTCCCAGAGGGATGAAAATACGGCCGAAAACGGGTGTTCTGGCTTCCGTAAGCCACGCCTAATTTAGACACTTTATTAATAAAAATTATTTTAACATATTAAATATGAAATTTAAGAAATGAAAAAATTCAGGATCTTACTGGATAGATAAATGAACAATAATCCGCCTGAAAAAAATGTTTATCACAGTTTTTCAATTAGTTATTCAATTGTTAACTAATAATTTTTTTCTGCTTGAACATGAACATTGCAAGTGTGATATTTGCTAAACTATAAATTTGAGATTTTTTTTCCTCTCTTGGATCAATTCTTGAAAAGCTTTACAATATATCCCCGTTGGAAAAATTAAAAAATGTTTATTTTTCAGGTTTTTATCAATAATTATCGTTGTTGCAAAATTAAAAACTTAAATTAATCATTGAAAAATTTTTTTTTTCCAAATATCATTAATGATCCGTTTTCATTATGTTTTTTTGACAGTAAGTAGAATAGGAAAAAAATATAAGGTAAACATTTATTTTTTTATAACAAATTGTTTATTACATAAACAATGAAAAAATAAATGAAACGAAATTTTTTTTATATCGAAAAGAAAAATAAATAATGATTTAAAAAAAAATTCTTCCTTACTATTAATTAGAAGTGGGAGAAAATAATTGTTAATTAACAAATGCGTTTTTAAGCAATAAAAAAATTTTTAAGGAACAATTTTTCTTTTAAAGATCATTATTTGTATCAAAGATTGAAATTCCATAAAAAAATTTTCAATTATCTAATAAACAACGCATTTGTTTATAACATTTTTTTAAACAATAACAGATAAAAATTTTAAAAAATTATTTTTATGCAGCTTCTAATAACATAAAAACGGATCATTAATAATATCTGGAAAAAATTTTTTTTTCCAATGATTAATTTAAGTTTTCAATTTCGCAACAACGATAATTATTAATAAAAACCTGAAAAATAAACATTTTTTAATTTTTCCAACGGGGATCTATTGTGAAGCCTTTCAAGAATTGCTCCAAGAGAGGAAAAAAATCTCAAATTTATAGTTTAACAATTATCACACTTGCAATGTTCATATTCAAGCAGAAAAAAATTATTAGTTAACAATTGAATAACTAATTGAAAAATTGCGATAATAATTTTTTTCAGGCGGATTATTGTTCATATATCTATCCAGCAAGCCCCTGAATTTTTTCATTTCTTAAATTTCATATTTAATATGTTAAAATAATTTTTATTAATAAAGTGTCCAAAGTAGGCGTGGCTTATGGAAGCCAGAACACCCGTTTTCGGCCGTATTTTCATCCCTCTGGGAAAATTATAAATATTGTTCCTACTGTTCCGGGAGTCGCGGTTTTTTTTAGGAAATCTCTTCCTTTTTTCAAATCTTTTTTTTTATTTGAAAACTCTTTATTAGTTTTTGAGATATTTGCAAAAAACTAAACCTCCTTTTTTTAGTTAATTGTTAATAACTTGCAATTTTTGTTTGCGGAACTTCATTTTTTCAAAAATCATCTAGATGCCATTCCGAATCGAATGACATCTCAATCATAATTTTCGGAGACTGCTGAAAAAAGTTGGCCAAAAAGATACTTGTCGACTAGACTATGGAATTTAGTCTATTCATTATTATTTTTATTTTGTAAATAAAGGTATGCGGATTTTTTTCATGTTTTTTTTATCTCAATTTCAAAATATCCAAAATAAGGGGCGGCAGTTGGGAGGCATGCATCACCCTATAAATATCACCGCTCGGCCCTCAATCTACTTGTTTTAACTATGATAACTTGTTTCTTTCCCTTTTTTTTATAACCTCACGATTGTTTTCCTAATTGATTCATATCTACATCAAGACAGCTGCAGGGGCGACGATAATGTTTTTTTTGGGGGGGGGTGAAGGTATCAGAAACAAATATGTGTTGTTGTGTGATACAGCAATATAGGACTTTCGCATGTTCATTATTTAATTTAATTGGAAAATATAATAATTTACTGTTTATTTATTGTTGTTGGGGGGGTAATAACCCCCAATACTCCCCATATCGACGCCCTTGGACTACACAGAGTCCCCACGAATGATTTCCTTTAATTTTGCCGCTGTTGTGGGAAGTGGTTTTTGTGTTGAAAAATTTTCCCTATATAGAAAAATTCAATGGATTTTCATTTTGCACTACAAAAATTTAAAAAAAATGCGGAACATTCGCGAAGAAACATTTTTAAATTCTCAAGAAACATTTAAATTAATTAAAAAACTTATAAACAATGGAATGTTTGATTAAATACCTCGTATAATCTAATGTTGATATTTTAACGTACTGGCAATATTCAAAATATTTATTTTCAATGTTTATAAAACATTAGCCGCGTTAATAATTGCATAAATAATAATATAAATTGTTAATTGGCAATATTATATAATCAAACCAAGGCTGTCTCAATAAATAGGCAAAATGAATCAACATATATACAGGATATTACACCAAAAAACGATAATTAAACGGATCATCCTCAAAATATTAGTGGAATGTTTTAATAAATATAATAAATATTTTAATAATGCGCTGTTGTCGCTTCTTCTAGAAAATAGCTGAAACTTGGATATCTGTATTTATTATTTCTTTGCAATTTTTTTAGGCAATTGAACCAGAATATATTTTTTTTCAATTTTATCTCCACAACTTCACAACTCAAAAATCAAAAATAATAAGTAACGTGCACGATAGAGGGCACTATTTTTATTTTTGCTTAAATCTAGTACCCCTTAGAAAATACTAAATAGAAGCATTTTTTAAGCGAAAAATATTACGTAAGAAAGTAGGGTACGTTCATAAAATCTTATGGTATCTTACGTTGAGATAGGAGGGTGGAAAAATTAAGAAAAATTGTCCTACGTAATTTGGGTATGGCCCCCAATCAAAAAAATATGTACAGACATACAAGATGGCTTGGTAACGTGGTAATAATAAAAAAAGTCACAAATAAATATTTTTTGTTTATGTTAAAATAACGTGGATTTCATATTTTTCAACACAATTTTTTCAAAAAATTAATTTTTCCTACGATCACTACCCAAATCTAACCGCTAAGTTGATGTTTTCTGCTAGCTGTCATTATTGTCGCTCTTAAACATAAAGTAACTTTGGCGCACGTCTAATTTTATTTATAGATAAAAGAGAGCTAGTACGGTATCCGCCAAAATAAACAGTACCGAAACAGAGAGTGCTGTGGAGTTGTTTATGTAATATGGATTTGTCATATTTGACTTAATTGTCATTAGTTGATATATTAATAGTACGCTGCAGTTAAATTTGATTTAAAAATGGTTCTAACAACGAAAGAAAAAGTTTTTTTGGTAGAGCATTATTTTCGTTCATACGGAAAAGGTCGTAATGATAATCAGAATCTACTTACTGTCAACCAAGAGCGTTATAGAGAGAAAATTATTATACCTTTTGTGAGAGATCTAAATAACTTTTGCCGTGCACGAAATCTACAGTTTCGCACACAATGGTTGCAACAAGATGGTGCAACGAGTCATACAGCTGTGCGCACCATAGACTTACTCCGTCAGCATTTCGGTAATAGAATAATTTCTCGGGGAACAGACTTCGAATATCCTCCTCATTCACCTGATCTGACGCCACCTGACGCATACATTTAAGGCATAATGAAGGACAAAATATTTCACTCGGAAAATCCGCCGGCGAATATTGCCGAACTACGGGAAAGAATACAAAATATTTTTCGGCAGTTACATCAACCACTTTTTATAAATATGTTTATTGACTTACAAAATCGATATGAAGCTTGTTTGCGTCGAAATGGTGAACATTTTGAACACTTACATTACAGAAATTAAAAATTATTTTCATTTTTATTTTCGGTACTGTTTATTTTGGCGGATACTGTAGTTATTTCAATATAAACTGCAGCATAAATAAATATTTCAGTTGATTTTCTAATATGCTAAAGCATCCAACAGTATTTTCCGTAATAATTTAATGAAAAATAGGGAAATCTAAAAAATATCTGACATTAATGTAATAAGTGTTGCCTACGTACATAGGTACACGAAACTGCAATCTGGAAACTGCCAAGTACAAACAATGGCAATTAATTTTATTTTAGCGTGATCGTAGAAAAAATCTTGTCTGTACTTCGAGCAGAAAATCCTTTGGTAGTCTCGACAGCTGCCAAAGTAATACTTTCTGCTCTTGATCAACAAATAACTATTTACTATCATTAATAAAAACCGTTTTTTCTTACTTTTTAGCCGCTTTTAGACGATGACAAATCCAACGGCATAAAAAAATCCAACAGCAACGGAACTCTAAACAACACTTACATCAGAAGCGAATTCACTGACTCATACGAGGCTTGCTACTCCAACGGAAGTACGAAAGGCTTCGTAACACAGTCCATAGCCAAACACAACAACAAGAAAATTGAATAGATAAGGCCAAATTTTTTTATTTTCAATAGGTTTTTTTAATATGTTTTCAAAGTTAAAATTTAAACAGTTTGTTCCACTTAAAATCGCAACACCCAGTTATAGCTTTCAATAGACAATTAAATTTTTGATCGTTTGAGAAGATCAGCTGCTTTTACTCATTTACATTTGATATATGTCAGTGGCGTACATTTGTAGAAGGCTTCAAAACTTCGATTTAAATTTTTTTTATTGGACTTATGGTTATCACTATGTTAAGAGTTTCCCTAAAAAAACTTCACCAGTGTCTGAAATGTACAAAATCAAAGTCCCCTGAAGACAAACGCTACTGACACAAACCCAAATTTCATCCAACTAATTGTCTTTTACTGACCACCGAAATTCGGGGTCAATAAAACTTCAATTAGCATGTATACAGGGAAGCTCAAAAATGAAAATAAATAATTTTTGGCGACGTACATCTAAAGACGAAAAACTCAAAATTTACCTCTTTACAGTGTGTTAACCGAAAGTCCAATAAACAATATTTTTTATTATTGACTTTTTAAAGCCTCCTATAAAAGTACGCTACTGACTTATATCAAATGTTAATAAATAAAAAACGTTCCTATAACCACCAAAATCTGAAGTTCATCGAATGTCTATTAAAAAGTTGGGTGTTGCGATTTTAAGTGGGTCACACTGTATAATGTGATTTAAGAAAAAAAATTATTCAAATAATTAAATGGTTCGGATGTGGTAGGTTTACAGAATTGATTGGATTTAGTATTATTATTCTCAATTTTTTTTGAAGGTGTTTAGGACCGGTGGCTTCTTTTTTAATTTAATTATTGATTTTTTTTTAAACTAACCGTTTTTACACAAAGCTGTATTTCTCATCGATTACATGCCCAAAATACCGGGTGTCTTATTGTGATGTTGCCAAGCTGTAGTTTTTATCTTTACCCAACGAAACTTGAGTCAATCTGATTTACATTGACAGTTCTTAATAATAATGAATACAAATAGCGAATACTATTGCTTACTTCTCCTACAGCGGTAACCGGGAGAAGCAGGCCCCCATTTCGGTACTCTTGTTCAAAATAGCTTAACAAAGATGATTTCACCTAGCGACCGCTTAAACCACAGTCAGCTTTTCCACTCACCCTTACGGAATGTCAATAAACGTCAAAACAAACTGGGGAATTTTACCAGTTGATCTGACAACGTCTTGAAGTTTTGCTAACCCGTCAGCTGTAAATTGCCCGGACTGTAACTAAAAATGACATAATCGTCTTTTAATCGTAAAAATCCTTTGAAAGAATGGTTCAATCACCGTCACCTAGCGACCGCTTAAACCACAGTCAGCTTTTCCACTCACCTCTACTAGTTGAAGTTTGTGGTACGCCCTCTAGCGGTAGTAATTTCTCGTTGTAATACATATTTTTTCTCTTTCTTGTATGATAAATAGTTTCTGAGATACAGCGAGTGACCGCTCTTCAGACACCCGGTATAGTGTTTTTTCTACCACCTCTAACTATTTGTTTTTGTTAGTGTCTCATGTTTTATTTATTAAACGAATTTTTTTTAATCGTGTAATTCAGAAAATCACTTTTGGCTACTTAATTTTTTTTATATTAAATATATGGCAATTTTTTTCAAAATTTGGACAAGAATTTCAGCTTCCTATATCTTCCAAAACGTCGAATTTCTGTCTGAATTCCATTTTGATACCGTTTATGGCAGTAAATGTTTTTTTTGCACAATTAAAAAAATATTTCACTTGAAAATCAAATCAAATGAAAAATTATATCAAGTAATGTGGGCATAAATATTATAATTTTTTAATCAATCATTTTCTCTTTTTATCAACAAACTTTTTGGTACTCACTGTATATTGAAGTTCAATTTAAAGATGAAAATTTGAAGAAAAAACTTATTCTTATTCTTATTATCGATACATTTTTTGGTACACACTGTATATTGAAATTCAATTTAAAGATGAAAGTTTGAGAAAAAACTTGAGTATGAATATTCTAGTTTTCCAATTAATAATTGTTTTTGTACACACTGTATATTGAAATTCTATTTAAAAATGAAAGTTTGAGGAAAAATAACAAAAGTAACTGAAAATGCTCTTTTTGATTTTTTGAATATAAAATCTTTAAATAAAAAAATATAAAAAAATGGAAGATTGATTTTATCACAAACTCACTATATATAGTGACTATAATAGTATTATGTTTAGTCACCGGAGCGGCTTTTTAGATCCAGATTTTTTGGGGGGGATCGAGCCCCATTTCCAAGTTTTTAAATCAATTTAATTATGTTCCTCCACTGTTTCCTGTCGGTTGTTTTCGCCTTCCAGTTTCGGATACCTAGACAGTTTATGTCATCTATAACCTCCTGTAGCCACGTTGATTTTGGCCTTCCTCTTTTTCTTTTGCCACTTGGCTACCTTTGGATGTCTTTTTTCAGTTCCTCTTTTGCTCTATTCCTATATTCATTTTGAGTTATTTTATTGGGTCCTAATATGACTCTTAGTATTTTTCGTTAAAAAATTTTTAGGTCTTCTTGTTGTTTCTTTGTCATTATCATAACTTCTGCTCCATACGTTATTGTTGGTCTAATTATTGTTTTCCAAATTTTCATTTTGGTGTTTTTGCCTAGATATTTACTTCTTAATAAATTTTTATTTGCCTGGAAGACTCTGTTTGCTGCCATTATATCAAGTAATGTGGGCATAAATATTCTAGTTGTCCAATTTATAATTTTTTTTATTATTGATAAATTTTTTGGTACACACTGTAGATTGAAATTCAATTTAAAGATGAAAATTTAAAAAAAAACGTATAAATATTTTAGTTTTCCAATTTATAATTTTCTTAAACATCATGTTTATGGAAATTCAATTTAAAGATAAAAATTAAAAAAAAAAAACTAACAAAATTAACCAAAAATCGTTTTTTGAGCATAAAATCTTCAAATAAAAAATATAAAAAATGGAAGATTGATTTTATCACAAATTCACTATAGCAAATATTAATAATCTTTCGACTCGACGTTTCGTGTCTTCTCTAGACCTAATAGACCTCGAGATCTAATATTTTCTTTAAATACGGCCTTGCCACCTTATTGCAATTATTAGTCAATCTTTTAAATCAAAATTCATATATTAAACTCAAGGTTTTTATCAAAAAACAGCTTCAAAGGTACATCGAAATGTTTTTTTAATCTTGTAAATACAGCGTGCGTCAAAAATGTAATGTTTTTAAATTTTCAATGTTAGTCAACACCGTAATTATTTTTTTTAATAAAAACCATTAGTGCCTGAACGCCGATCTTTATTTTTCAGCAATAACTATTTTAAGCTTGTACAGCTTTTTGTATACTACCGTCGAACAACGTTGCACATTTTTTGTCGTTGAATTTTTTTTATTAAAAGATTCTGAATTATTCCGAAAAAGGGTAACTCAAATTAAAAAAAAAATTCTTCTGAATCGTCTTAAATATTCAATATATTAACACGTATCAGAAGGATAAACATTCTCCATTATTCTTTGAGCGATATTAGGGTTTTTGAACGTTACCATTTTCTTTTTAATTTGCGCTACCCCTGGGACTTCAAAAAAATCTTATACGTACTTATCGTGGGCGAGTTGGGCATGGCTTTGTGTGGCAAAACGGTAATAATGGTGACTTAGTGATATTTTTTTTTTAGAAAAAAAATAACGTACTTGTAAGAAATGATTTTAAAGATTTTGTGTTTTTATTCCAAAGGAATTGTCAAAAATTATATTTTATTATTAATTCCCCCATTTAACACTGAAAATTTAGAATCCCTCCACATTTTTTTCTAGTTTTCTTCTATACAAATTTGAATCGCTTATTTGCTACTTTTCCACACGTTGAGCTGAAAAATTGTCTCATCTGTCATCTATTCACTTACATATAAAGAAATTTTGTTCACTTAGGCTCAGTCTTCAATATTTACTTTGACAGTTACCATCTTCACATTATTTCCCACGTTGGGCGCCAAAATCGGCTCATTTTCCCCTGTCATGTCATTTAGTTTTCCCGCGAACGGTATCTATATTTTTCTTCTGATTTTCACTTCATTTTTTTCTAATTTTAAAATTTTCATCACTTACTTTTAACTTTTCCCGACGTTGAGCTTAAAAATTGTCTCATCTGTCATCTATTCACTTCCATAAAGAAATTTTGTTCACTTAGGCTCAGTCTTCAATATTTACTTTGACAGTTACCATCTTCACATTATTTCCCGCGAACGGTATCTATATTTTTCTTCTGATTTTCACTTCATTTTTTTCTAATTTCAAAATTTTCATCACTTACTTTTAACTTTTCCCCACGTTGAGCTTAAAAATTGTCTCACCTATCATCTATTCACTTCCATATAAAGAAATTTTGTTCACTTTGCTTCAATATTCACTTTACAGTTACCATCTTCAAATTATTTCCCACGTTTGGCGCCAAAATCGATTCATTTTCCCCTGTCATGTCATTTGGTTTTCCCGCAAACGGCATCTATATTTTTCTTCTGATTTTCTCTTCATTTTTCTCTAATTTTAAAATTTTCATCGTTTACCTTCAACTTTTCCCCACGTTGAGCTTAAAAATTGTCTTAGCTATCATCTATTCACTTCCATATGAAGAAATTTTATTCACTTAGCTTCAATAATTACTTTAACAGTTACCATCTTCAAATTATTTCCCACGTTGGGCGCCAAAATCGGCTCATTTTCCCCTGTCATGTCATTTAGTTCTTCCGTAAACGGTATCTATATTTTTCTTCTGATTCTCGACGATTTCAGATCCCTTCTCTTTCTGCTTTTTATTATCGAGAGCCTTATCTTCTTATTGTCACACTTTTAAATTAGTTTAGTGACACAGAAATAATTTGTCGCAGCATTTTGAATGAATAAACGCACAAAATCAAAACTTTTGGTGAATATGCACAGGTTTCTTTTATAATTTAAGTTTGTATAGTCACACAATCCGGTAGCGAAGAATTTTACAACAAAAAAAACCTATCCATGCGAATCTTCCATTGGTCGTTGAAGTTTTTATACCGAGTATATTAGAGAAAACATAATTTCCGATGTTGTAAAATTTTTCCTATATTACCACGTACATGTTTAACCGTAGTCTTTAACAGAACTGTAAATATATATATTTGTTGAATAAGTTTACTTAGATTATAAAATTGTATTTTTGTATATAAAATAAAATGCTGCATTTATTAATATTCATGTATTTATTTTACCACTAAAAACCATAAAACTCCAATAAAATCACTTACAATTAATTTTTGAGGTTATATTAATGTATTTCGATGGCTATAACTCAGAACTACTTTTAAGTTCGATGATTCTAACCTTAGAAGCAGTTCTAGTTTGATGAGTCTATCCCCAGAAGTAGTGCTAGTTCTATGGACTCACCAAAAATAAACGGTAATCGACATGACAGATGACAAGTCAGAAATCAGCTGTCTGTGCATGCTACTCATCAGGGTTAATCAGGGTACTTTTGTCTAGTTCGCAGCATGTTATCTATGGTTCACAGTAGAAGCTTAGAATATAATACAAGGTACCGCTTCGTTATCTTCCATCCATCAAAGGAAGCACGTGGCGCAGTGTGAATATTTGAAAAATTGATAAATGCGTTCGGTGAAATTACTTGTTTGTCGTGTAGAAGGCATGCGTTTAGTCATGTCTGTACGCTCCTTTGCCTTGGACGAACTCGACGAATACTAACATTAATATCCAAAACATTCGATCCACGCACTATTCAAACCAAATAGATGATGATAATTCTAAAAGTTTACTGGTTCTACCTAGACAAGCTATAAAACTTCGATATGGTCGATAAAAGTCGACAGATCTGTGAACCATCGAACTAAAAATGCAAAGACTCGTAAACGAGTCCATCTCTATTGTCAAATGTGAGGTCATGCCTCTAATGTCATCCTAAGTGTCAGTTGTTTTGGTTTATATCAAGTTTATATAAATACAAAATATGTTAAGAATCGACCAACGCACTATTCAAACGAAATGAATGATGATATTTCTAAAAGTTTACCAGTTATTGCTAGTATAAGCCATAAAACTCCGATATGGTCGATAAAAATTTGACAGATCTGTGAACCATCGAACTAAAAATGCAGACACGTAAACGAGCCCATCTCTATTGTTGAATGTGAGGTCATGCCTCTAATGTCATCCTAAATGTCAGTGGTCTGGTTTATATAAATACAAAATATGTTAAGAAATTCCAGTGGAGAAGGTTAACACCGACGAATGTGTTGGGCTGAAAAATTAGACTCTTTCCTCTCAGATCCAGAAAACCAAGTTATCATAATCGGATTCCTCTGTTTTCTTGTTGCATGGATAGTGATAACGAATATTGTACAGTTTGTATTTTTAGTATTTTATTTTCTTTTTTCCATAAATTTTCAGTTATATATTTGAACAAAAACACTTATGAAATCATCTAATGCTTATATTGTGCAAAATATATCAAAAATAATATGCAAGAACTGGTTTCTTGGGACATGGAAAGTAGGCAACCACCATAACAATTCATCTGGCCTCAGTAAATGGTTGGATTTGTATGCATTTAACCAAATAACTTTGCAGTACTTATTTTCCAACGTAAAATTCCTAAGCTTTTTCATTTGGAACAATTTTTTTCTATTTGTACAGATAAATTCAGTATTGATACGGCTCTGGTATAATTTTGAAGTTAGCTGTTGACAGAGACGTCAGCAATTTCAAATTAACTGTAACTTTTTGAAAAAAATACTTTGAAACCAATATGGAAAACGCAATAAAAAGTCTCTCGCGTACCATGACCAGCCAAGATACGCAAATAGCTGTAATAGCTTTGCTATGTTTTATAGGGGGATGGGTAGTGATAACGAAAACCTTACAGTTTGTATTTTCGATGATTTGGCCTTTGATGGCATTAGCAGGAATGTTAATGATGTTTCCCATTTTTCCGACAGGATGGTTCACTGAAAATTTACCAAAGTATACCGAATTAGCTGTAGAGTGCATCAGACGCTTACAAGAGGAATTCCGATTGAATGCCAATGGAAGATAAACTGAATTAACTTGATTGGTATACCTTACACTTACACATAAGATTTAAAAATGTGTAGCTATCAATTAAACGTAATAATAACTTGATGGTATTTTTCTTTAATTTTAGATGGTGTATATTTATTTCAAAAAATTCTATGGTATAAGGTAGGTACAACAAAAAATTTCATTTTTTTAATTACCTTCCCTTATATTTTGTCTCTCACTGTATATCAGCATCGAATCTCATATGTGTATTAAATGGATCATAGTGAAGTATTCAGAAATATAAAATAAACATGTTCATATATATAGCCACAATAAAAAATGATTTTTGACTTACCCTGTATGAACAATTCAAATCCATTTTGCATAAAATTCAAACAATATATTATTTCCATTGCATTTCTTCCGTATCCGATTTTTGTGACGTTTTGTCCAAAAATCTAATCCTTGGGAACGAATACTCTGTAAAGGTTTACTTAAATGTGGATTTTTAGCGTGAAATTTTTGTTTTCTCATTAATACCGCTATCTCATTGGTCGATTGTTGAAAAGAACTCTGAGAAATGTTTTATTTATCTATGGTTTGACAGATCTGACTAATAAACGTTCAAATTTTAAATTTCTTATAGTAGGCGTAGGCAAAGAAAGCACTCTCGGTCGTCGTAATTTGCGTTTGTTGACAAAATTTTTCCTATAAAAATTACTTTAAACCGGTAGTGGACTTAAAATAATAGATTTAAGTGATTTTTTATAAAATACTTAAGTGTTATGTATGTGAAGTGGTATGATATGAGTAATGGGCAGAAAATCCGAGAAAGTAAGTAGTTAATTAGTACCTAATTTCAATGGCGAAAAAACAATACTCAATAAAAACACATGTTACTACCTAATAAGAGTAAATAATCAAAATGTATAAAAAACCGTGTACCTACCTAATTATAGTAATTATATAATTGTTTAAGTGTTAATATAATAGGTGAACATATAATAGTAACTATACTATTAGCTTTAAATGTGTTAGCAACAGGAAAAACCCTTTAGATTAATTGATGAAACAATAATAAAAAAGTACATGTTGATTAATTAACAGCAAAACATGATGCTGAAAGTATATGAATAACTTTCCACTAATTGAAAAATCCTTGTCCCAGCCAAATTTGCTATAAAAAATCTTATTGAATTTTACATAGATTTTATTATTATTATTAGCTCATATTTATAAAAATATTCAAACCCTTCAATAATCCCAGAATATAGTATCTTTGTAAAACACAATTATATTTTTTAAATTAACCATAAAATTTTGAAGAGCCGGCAAACTACCGATTGTATAAGAACTAAAATTTGAGACCATTTGATCTAATAATTTATAAGACATATATGCACGCCATTGAGCAACGATTGAAAATCTTTCTTAACATTAACTTTAGAAAGATCTCACAATACTGTGATATTTACATAATGTTTTATGGTAAGTTTTTAAAATACCATAATAATACATGGAATATCACTTGTTCATGATTTAAAGGACAAAATTTTTGACAAGTTTTGAGCCATAGCTTGATGGATCTGCAATTGTTGTTTTTTGGAATTTCATTATTACTTCCAAAATCCTCAATTGGTTATATTAGAACTACAAGATGATTATGCCATTGTAGAAGGTGCAAGCAGAATTACTAACACATCTTGGTGTTTCCTTCTTGTAAATAAATGGTGACAATTGTTAAATTTTGTCTGTGTCTAATATGAAATTGCTTCTTGTAGGTTTTAGAATACATTTATAGAAGGAAGGTTTGTCTTAAATGAAAAAGTTATTCAAAGAGTCCAGTAGCTGAACACCCGAAAATATCGAAAGCTCCTGAAAAGTCGCTGAAGACTTCACTTTGGGCTGAATTTGTAGGTTTATTGAGTTTACGGAAGCGGGGAAAATGGCCCCCTAAACCCTGGAAAACGGGTTTCTCGCTAATATCTGGCTAAATATGCAAATTAGAGAATTTTTCTTCAGATAAAAAATGAAGATCGTCTTATTATCTACAGAAATGGTCCCCATTCAGAGCCGGATATATGGGGGAGCAAAGTGTGCACTGCACACGGTCCCGCGGTTAGGCCGGCCCCGCGCTATCGTGACTTTTTCACGATAAGAGAATAATTACCTTACATACACGTGACGGCGCTGAAGCGAAAATACTCATTTATAATGAGTAAATAATAGTATATGGCGTAATGAGTGTGAAAAATCGCTTTCGCACAAGTAATGTACACTATTTTTCCTACGACCATGCGATGATTGTAACAAATATTGTTTAATGTAATGGTTTAAAAAAAATTAACGAGTTATGTACAGTATTTTTCCTACCACCATAAATATTTAAAAAGTACCATAGGTTTTTCGCTACTATATCAGTATCAACTTCCATTATAATAAAAAACCGAAACGAACACTAGTTTAGTTTACAAGTTTATGCATAGACAGCAGAATTCCTACAGGCAGAGCAGCAGCTGAAATGAGGAGACTTTTAGGTCTCATTTTCTCCATAACTATCGAATTTTTGGAAAAAATGGTGGGGACCATTTTTGTAGATAATAAGACGATCTTCATTTTTTAACTGAAGAAAAATTGTCTGAGGTCCAGTTGTATGTAACGTAGTTAACCAATTGATCAACTGAACCAGGTTCACATCTTGACCATAGTCAAATCAATCAATCGTTGTACGAAAGATGTTCGTGTTGTGATCAGTTGAACCACAGTCAAATTAATATTTTTATGTTGGTTATCCGAATCTTTAGTAACATTCGAGAATTTTATCAATATTGTTGGTACTAACTTGAAAAATCGTCACAGTTTTTGTATACTGTGAAATCGTTAATCAATGACAGTCAATGATCAAAAGTGTGCTTGGCGTTAAATATCTTTTTGTGTGTTCTCTTTGAAGTGAAAGGATGGCAGATAAAAGAAAACAAGCGTACTCCAAATTTTCGTGCATTTGAAGGATCGACGTTGATTTCTTTAGTTGCTAAGTATAAAAACGTTATAGAGTGTAAGAAAACGGATGTAGAAAGTTCTCGGCATAAGAAAAATTTGTGGCTTCAGTTGGCTGAAGAATTTAATTCTATCAGTGCTACTTCGCAACGAACAAGTGAAATGACGTGGTCTATACAAAAAAATTAAATTGCAGTGCCTTTTGATATTCTGAATCTATCAAAAAACTCATTTTCCGTCCACTTTTTAAAATTACTTTCTCTTGTTCGAAATATGCGAGCGTTTCTCCTTAAACCTAAAACCCAGTATAAAATCTCAATAAGGTATAAGTCCTATACAAATAAGTAAATAAACCTTCTCCACTTCTCTTATCATTTCTAGAAAATCCTCATCATCCGTTAACTCTTCAAAATAATCCACGTTTTCCATTGTAAGCAATAAAAAGTTGTAAAATTATAGGTTATATAACAGTCAATTATAAGATATGCCACATCAGAATTTGACGTTTATTCCATGAACTTCAGTTCTCAGTTAAACCACCATTTTTGGTGGTTCAGCAAATTGCATAGTAAACTCATGAGTTAACCAGAATAATTCTTGACTACGTTTCGTACAATACTCTAATAGCTGTGATCGTGGGTTAACCATAGACATTAGGTTAACTATGCTTCATACAACTGGCCCTAATTTGCATATTTAGCCAGATATTAGCGAGAAACCCGTTTTCCAGGGTTCAGGGGGCCATGGGAAAGTTTTCTCTCATTTAAAAACACCTGCCGTGACCTACAAATTGAGCCCAAAGTGAAGTCTTCATGGACCTTACAGGAGCTTTGTCCCTTCATTTACTGGACTAAAATGTGAAGCACTAAAAATTCAAATATTTCAAGACAAATTTAAAACCACAGAAAAAAACAGTATTATAATATTTAAAAATATATATTTTTCCCTAAAACTCCATCAATCGATCAGACTCAGTTAAAACTTCATTAGTATGTTCAGATTCCGCAGTAACCATGTGATTACTACCAATCAAGCATCCTTTGAGTTTACAACCATTTTCAATAGTAGCACCATCGCAAATTATACAATTTTCAATAGCAACTCTAAAAAACCATCAAATTTTAATCAAGAAATAAATTAATTTTATCAAACTTACTTTTCATGGATGGTAACATTGTTCATTACGATGCTGTTGAATACTCGGCTGAAGCTCTTTATTTCACTGGTATGTCCAATAACTGCATTTTTGAAAGACGTTTTTTCAGCGAGATTTGCGTTTTCCCAAATAATACATTTGTCGTCTACTTGATTTGACATTATAGTTGATTTCGGAGACTTCAGAATTAAATCTTTAGAATAAGTTATAGTATTCCACAGGTCAATGATCTAAAATAACAATAAATAAAGTACAAACATAAAATTAGCTTAAACAGGGATTATAACTGAAATATACGTCAAATGTTTCACAAGCTTTGTGAGAAAATGCATTGTCTTGGGGGTGAGTTAAATCTTTTTGTGTTACATTTGAAATTTTCTTATATTGATTCTAAAGAAACATTCTAAATACACAGTTTTGTTGGTTAATCTATTATTCTTCAATTAGTAATTATAAATACCTTGGCATTTGTAGACCAATAAGCAGGCAATGTATTCACTCTGACTCCAAAACTACTTTTCGGCGCAATATGAGCAAAACATCTTATTGAATCACCATGGTAAGCTGGTTTTAAATCTCCTATATGATCATTGAAAGCTGATAATTCTCTAATAGCCAACTCCAAATCATCTTCTTTAGCAAACGAAAATATATCATCGGGATATTTTGTGTTTAAAATCGACTCTTTTGTATCTAATGGTTTGGTGGGCTTGGATAGTTGTTTTTTGATTATGTGAGGTATAAATTCACCTAAAGTAAAGTTCTGCGTAATCAATTCAATATTCAAACTAGCTTCAAATCTAACATTACGTTGAGATCTATACTAACAAAAACAAAACCAAAAAATGAAGAACAATCTTCAAAAAATTGCATATATCAGATATCTTGTGAATGCGACAAATTCTATTTAGGTGAAACATCTAGACCATTGAAAGTCCGAATAAGTGAACATAAAAAATATATCAAAGATAGGGAAAGTAATGCAACAAGGAACTTACAGAAGATATTTCTGGGAGTTAGAACTATATTAAAACTCTGACATGAAATGTATACCTACCTTTTATTGATGTAAAACTATCTTCACTCTTCAAATACTTCACAACCCAGTTTTTTAATACATATACATGCGAATCTATCAAATTGCTATATATTTTGATATTTGTGTGTTTATTGAGTAGGGATATTGGTAGAGTTAATTCATTTTCAAAATCACTAGCTGATGCTTGAAATACTAATCTACTAGTCTGGGAATCTATACCAATAAGATCCCTTTCTGAAAAATGTATCAAATTACCAATTATTCCAGATTTTGTTTCCAATGGTTATAGATACCTGGTTTATGTTTGGACTTTGGGCCTGGTACAATAATATTTTCTGTGCTTTGTGGATGTATCAACAAAGAAGCAATTGTTGCATTATTTGCTCGGAACACATCTAAAAGTCCATTTAAATTTACGTCACTAATGAAATCACAAGAAAATACTATAACATCTGATTTCAACTTATCCTGTACCAGCCTCAATGTATCAGCAGTGCCCAAATCTTCATTTTCGCTTATCAGAAAGTAGTCTATTTTTATATCTAAATCACTTTTTTCCAAACTACTTTGAATTTCTGCTTTTTGATGCTCCAGGACCACTAGGATTACCTCTAAAAAATTAAAATCATTGTGTCACATATACAAGTTTGGTACTAGTTTATATTCATGGCTTTATGAAGAAAACAATAAAAATCAGTCATTACCGTGGAATCCAGATGTTTGTAACTTATTTAAAGGGTACCAAACAAGAGGTTTAGGTCCTACAGGGAGGAGGCATTTGGGGTTTCTTGTTGTAATTTCCGATATTCTCGAACCCTTACCAGCTGCCAAAACCACTACTTGAAATTCTTGTGAGAAACTCATTTCAATAATTTAAACTAAAACATTCAATTGAAGAGATAATTACTTTTTCCTTCAAGAAACTACGAATACTAATGTATAATAAATGTAAAGAAAAATATATGTGTGAAAGCAACTAGAAATTCATTTGTAAAATTTAGAAAAAGTTGACGTTTAAAAAGTGGAGTGTGAAGTTGTGTTTAGAACAGTGGTCACAGAAATAAATAAACTTAGCTGTCTGAAAAAAGAGACCATACGTAGAAAATAAGTGCAGTGTGCTGCATGGAGAGTACTAATCGAACGAACCCAATTTCTGTCACTTACCATTTCATGCGACCTCTAGGTCCGGCTTTGTGTCATGTGTCAAAGTCAAATATATCAATAAATATTTGGCTAGTAAATATTGGGATTGTTGATTCTGTTGGATCGTTTTTAATTGAATATTCTTCACTAAAATGGGACGAAGGAAGTCAAAAAGGAAGCCACCAGCAAAAAGGAAAGCTATTGAGCCATTGGATATTCTTTTTAATTGTCCTTTTTGCAATCACGAAAAATCCTGCGATGTTAAAATGTAAGTCCTTAATAAATTCTGTATTGTATTGCATGAAAAAAACATTTATTTGTTGCAGGGATAAAGGTCGGAGTACAGCAAGAATAACATGTCGAGTATGCTTGGAAGATTTTCAGACAAATATAAATTTCTTATCGGAACCTGTAGATGTTTATAATGATTGGATAGATGCATGTGAAAATGCAAACTAAGTTGTGTAATAGTGTCTATAATAATATTTGCATGGGGAAATTTTTATCATTTACCAAAATTAATGTTTATTTAAATGAGAGGGTGTCAGAAAAAGGTACAAATTCAGTAGGTATTTTATTTCTTACTCCTTTCAATACTTACTGAAAACTTGTTTTTCATTCTACATCACCTTACTTTGAAGTAAACATCTAATAAAAAATACCTACTCATTAGTTGACATTGTAAAAAATGTCTTAAATAGTTTGTAGTGATATATATAATTGTTTTTGAGTATTTATTTACATCTTCAAAATTAACACTATTCAAGATTTTTGATACTTTTTATTCTGATAAGTGTAACAAAACTTTATGTTATTGTTAGGTTTTATCAAATATAGACTTTATAGAATGGAACTGCATTTTAATAATTAAAAGGATTTAATTTCGTGAGTTTATACTGAAAATTGTAAAATTTATTTATTAAAACCATTATCAAATAGTGAAATTTTACAAAGTATTATTTCTCACCCCAATAGTGAAAGTATGAGACATAGTTTTGCTTATTAACAATCGCACTATAGAATGATGATACTGAATGATGAAGTTAAGTTTTAAAGTTAGACAACATAAGTCATTCCTCTCTGTATTTTCCTGGTCTATTTATTGAGAATACTTTTTTGTAATCATAGTGAACACATGATGTGTAGAATTATTGGATGTCTTTTATATTTCACATAAAGAGATAGAAAAGAAATGGTAGATAACATTTTCAAAGTATTCTCCATGAAGATAAATGCATTTTTGCATCACTTGGAACCAATTTTAAATTCTAGAAGTAGTTATTCCAATCTCTAGAGTGAACGTTAACAGTTTTTGGACAAAAATTGCTTATTGTTCTTTTGTGAAAATTTTGTCGGCTTAATTCCATTTTCCACTGACTCATCAACTTTAAAAATTCAGTTTAGGTAGAGCTTTAAAGAAGCAGTTTGTAACTGTAACTGTGTGTAACTAAATATGACAGTTATATAATTTGAACAAGTGGAACAATTTAAATATATATCTAAAAAAGTTGAAAATATATACGGAAGAATGAGTTCTCACCTTAGTGAATGGACAAATAATCTATAAAGCAATAAAATTATCTTGCTTCATTTCATCTATTGCACTACAATATCATTTTTACTTAATAACAATGATAAAGAGACACTACAGTGAAAACAAAATCAAGCTTTAAGACATATTATGGGATGCAATAGGCTCCCTAGTACTAGTGTGAAAACCATCTTAGGAATGACAGGGTTGTTAAGTGTATATCAGATGTACATCATTATGTTGTGATCTGTGATGTACATACCCTAAAAGAGAAGCTATTCTGTCGTCTTCTTTTTTAAAATCGTGATGAAATATAGGTTATGATTATGTTGAATTGCTTTTAAAGTTAATGACTTATAAATTTTGCTTCTACTATTGTTAGTTTTTGTCTCGGTTTTTGTTAACGTATTTACTTATTGGTTGTGAACATTTGAGAATTTTTAATTTCCATTTTTCTTCTGGAAATATTCGGCTTAAAAAATTTTAAATCAATTTCTGTAAAGAAGTACTAATATATTTGAATAAAATACTAAAAACCGGGTATCGATTTCAAGTCCCTATTAAATTTTGACATTTTATACTAATTGAAC
>CAJUYG010000453.1:76966-96007 GCA_910591675.1 Galerucella calmariensis
CCACGAATTGCACAAGTTTTTGGCGCCATTACTAATAAATGTAATTTTGTCAACAAATTTTATCGTTCAAAACACAAAAAAGCATGTGAATAATCAAAAAGCTTACAACAAAGAAAATTCTTTGGTAAACAATAAAATCACATGTCATTGACAGATAATGGGGTTAAAAAGGCAACTGTCAAACATGCGCACTCAGAAAATGAATTGTGAAATAGCACAAGCTTCGTTTCTTCTTGGGATGGTGTATTCTGTGGTTTTACCACCGGGCTCTTGTCAAAATAGTTTGTGACGTCACGTGGACATATACACATGACATTTCATAGGTTATGATAATAAAAATGAAGTTAGTCACGTCACAACCACAGATAACCTACTTATAGATAGGAAACTGACCCGTGGCGCCTCTTATCCATGTGAGAGTCTCTAACACCTTTGAGATAGTTGTGAACTTCGCTAACAGCAGAAAAAGAAGATTCCTGCAATTTTACAACATTTCACAACACTGCAAGCAACTTTTGAATTTGAAAACTCATTAAAGTATGTTTTTGCAGTGAGAAAAATACATTCTTGTTTACGTTTTAGATGGGATTGGAAAACACATCTATATAAATAAATAAACCACTTTTCCCTTCTCTTCTCAAGTATTCTCCATACCGCAACATTTATCTCAATAATTTTGCGTACCTACATAATATATTATAGAGATATAACGTTCCTCCGGCTTATATTCGACGCAACTCCCAAAACTCCCAAGTTCTCATTTCGCGAGTTCAGTCCAACTTTGAGTCGCTCTCTGAAAACAGCTCCGAAACAGGATCGGTTCCAGCCAAAAAAAACTTTTAAAAGTTTTCAAAACTTGAAAAATGAGCGTGAAAATTGTAATTTTCGTCGGAGTTTTTTTATATTTTGTGGCAACTGCTTTGGCTTTACAGTGCTACCAATGCGGGATGTATAACGAAGGAGTTGGCTCTATAACTCCTTGTTTGAACGAGACTCTTATGAAGCTGATTGAGTGTCCCAAGAAGGATCATAAGTTCTGTATTGTAAGTTTTTTTTAAGAATATTTTCCATTGAGGGAATTATTTAAATTTATTTTCAAAAATTCCGCCGGATTAAGTGGTTTTTTTTCATTTAGGTTATATAATACTGACTTAATTTAGAAAAACTACTTTATACTTTACTTTTTACTTCATGCTATAGCTTAGGAAATTATAAAGAGACTAAAAATAATTATATCACCTACTTATATGGAATTTTTTCCTTATGCATTTCGTTAACGAACTATAGGGCTCTAAAGTTGGGAATTGAAATTGGTTTTTTAACTCTTCTTGGCGTCAACAAGTTCAATGGTTGATGCGGCAGTCTACATTTTATAAAAATAATATTTTAAATTGTTTATGTATAAAACTCTTCAATAAAAATAAACTGGGAATAACAAAGAAACCTTGAAAAATAAATAGCACATTCCAATAATAGATAAAATTACGAGTAACCAAATAATTTATTTGGAATATAATAATAATAATATACAATACGTTCCCCTAAGTAACTTTTTCTAATTTTGACATATAAAGTGACACTTTTTAAAACTGATTGACATTATGAAACGTCTTACTTTTTGTAACTAGTTGCATAAAGTAAAATTTTATGCAATTGGTGACGAAAAATGTATTTGAAAATTAGTGACAAAAAGAATTATTCTATTTATTAAACTGTTATAATAAAAGTTAAAAACATAAATTATAAATAAATTAATTATTATAAATGTTGATAACACAATTATTGCAATTATTCAAATTAATTCCCGACGACATATTTTTTTCATTGCTCGAACTTGCTGTTATTTGGGAAGCGGCGCACATTGCATTAGATGTTTCACCAAATATTTCTTGCGCTATAAGTTTTCTATTATTCATGGAATTTTCAACATATCCCTCCGCAACAGAGGTAGATTTCTTTAATTTTAAAATATCAGCGCCACTGTCTGCTAGGAAAGTGGCAGAGCTTCTTCTGAAGCAGTGGCCAGTATATAGAACAGGATTTGAAAGACCAAGAAATTGTGCAATAACTTTTGGCAGACTGCTAAATGTGTTAATTCCCACAGGATTTTTGGTAAATTTTCCATTCGCATATTTTACAAAAAATCTGTTGTGTTTAAGAACCTGGGGACGCAACTTAATATATTTTCTTAATATTTCAACAAGATTCGTATTTTCAATGTCTCCAGTGGTAATTGCAAACTGCCGTATAACTTTTGTTTTTGAAGGTGGGATATCAACACGAAAATGGCTTCCTTCGTCTATAACATTTTCAACTGGAAGAAATGTTAATTCTGCTTTTCTGCATGCTCCTGCCATTCCAATTATCATTGCAGCCTTATAGCCATTAAGTATTCTTTGTCATCAGCTTCCACTAAAAATTTGGCAAAATCTTCTTTAATAAAAACTTTTGACTTTTTAGCACTGTACCCGTCCACTTGCCTTTTAATATATGCTACCAAATTTGTATATTTTTTAATATCAATATTCCTTTTCAGATTTAGTTTAGACCTTAACATTGAGTAAAGTGTCCATAATGTGGAAACTTTTAGATCTTTCTTACCCTCAAAATATGCAAGTAAAACTTTCTCATTTACAATGTTTAATTTTCTTCTCATTACACCACGTAACAAATTTTTCGTATGCCAAATCATAAACTGCCTTTGACTTTTTGGGAATTACTGATAATAGAGCATTATCTGCTGCCTCTTCAATATCGCTTGGTAGCTCTTCAAAACTTGAATCACTCATTTTTAAAAAATAAAACTAAAAATATAAAGATCTCGCTAAAAACCTTCCGTCTAGACTTTTTTACAAAATGTCAAACTGACAACTAACATGGAGTAACAGCAACAAACTAAATTTATGTTTTCCAAATTTTTATCAATTAAACCAAGGGTAAATGAAACTCAAAGTCCAAACCACAACTTTAATATTGATATTGTCCTCCAAAAGAACAAACCATATAGCTTGGCAACTAGTTTCGGTAAAATTTACCATCATCAGGCTATAATAAAAAGGTTACAATTATCAGAAGATCAAATTGAATTAAAGTTAAATTGAGACAAAATTATATTATGTTGTTGAGATGATTTGAAATCAAATTATTTTTGTATACCACCTTGAAATAATCGTGAGTGATCCTAAAATTTTTGCCGGTGTTTTTTTTTAAATATGAATTTTTGAGTTTAAAACATTTTTCCCGAAAAATTTTCAATTTTAATTGAGTTTAAGTAATTATTAAAGTTAACATCAGATTTGTTAGCATAATAATGAGCAAAAATAACATTGTTTACATTTTTTGAAATAAGTTTTTCGGAAATTTTTTTTATATCTTCAAGTATCTATACCTTTTGAAACTAACAGTAATTTTTTCAATTTAAATAGTTTCGAGATATTTAAAACAAAAGTTCAAAAAACAGGAAAAATTGTGAAAATAGTATTTTGAATTTTGCATAACTTTTTTGCCATCTGTAGAACTTCTGATCAAAATTCATCCAAATCCAAAGGGATCCATTCCAACTGTTAGTCGATTTTGCGTGGAGTAGCTGCTTTCAGAATTGGTTCAAAAATATGCAAAAAAGCATTTATCTTGGTGAAAAATACTTTGAAAAACAATATTGTTTGAAAATGTTTGCTTTTTATTTTATTCACAACCATATATGTAATGCTGTCATTACTAACGTCAATGAAGGTTAGAAAGTGTCATACTACACACCTCTGCTTCCCGTCCTGACCTCCCGCCCTCATCGATCACTTCCCACCCTCTAAAATAATGTGATCGCTAATCTATTTTAGATGAATATTTTTTATATTAAAAAATATATAACACATTGATAAATATTATCATACCTATTTCTGGAGGGGTACAATCCATCAATTCTTCATCGGAGGACATCTTTCTTGATTTATCGCGAACTTAATATCCATCCGACTTTATGTGACATTTAATTGGTGACAGTAGTTGTCAAATGTAATATTTTAGGTGTGTTCAGAACGAAACAAAGATTTATTAATTTTGATCGGGATATGATGGTTGTAAATAAAATAGTATACAAACCTCGCTAGGAAAGTTCATTCCTGTCTCGAGATGATAACTAACCTCGACGCTGAGCGTCTCGGTTAACTAACTAATCTCTTGACAGTAATGAAACTCTTCCCACCTCGGTGTGGAATATACTATTATAGTTCTATATCCTAAGTGCAAAATATAAAAGACAACCCATGTACAAGTGGAAAACAGTCAGCTCAATTAGGACCTAGGGCTAAATTTAAAGGAAATCAACTTTTAACACGAATTTCTTGAAAAATTTGTTATTTTTTGTAAATTCTTCACCCAAGAATGTTCAGTTTAGAAATGATTACAATTTTAAAATTCTCATTTCGTGAAATTTTCTCAAACAAACCATATATTCCGTCATCCACAGTTTTTCTTTCGTTGTTGGTTGAATAACCATGTAGCAAATTTCATTTATGTCAATTTTTTAATCAAAAGGATGCTGCGGAACTAATGCAGCAAAAATCCTTATTAGATATTACCCAGAATACTCCTGGGAAATTCTTAGAAAATTGGCTTTGTTTAAATGAAATCCGCTGATGTGAGTACTGAAATATAGTGAACGTGCCTAAAGTGCTCGAAAAAAAGGACCTATATTTTTATAATATTATTCGGTATTAACTTATACATGCACAATTTATACGTTGATGGCATAAAAAATAGGATTACTTTAAAATGTCACCGTTTCAGACATATGACAGTTTATCAGTTCAACTCGTTAGATATGCATTTTTCGTACTTCTTCAATTGCCCGTAGCTAGGATTTTAATATAGTCTCAAAGGGCACTATAACTTCTTCAAACTGAATAATTTTTTCCACTATCTACTAGCTGTGAAGTTGACAATAATTATTGCTTCTTCTAGCCAACTGAGAAGTTGATTTTCTCTATTAGTGGTTAATAATTTTTTCTATCAATAACCTAGGTTAATCATGGACAAGCTTAAATATTTTGTGAATTTAGGGATAGTAGTTGAACAAAAACTTGTGCAACATAATTTTGTATACCCAGGAGATTGTCTTTATCATATTTGCTGCTTGAAATTAGCCGTCAAGATGAAATTATTTGAATAAAAATGCCATTAGTTTAAAATTCGCGCTCAACCGAAAATGACTGATGACATAACGAGTACGTTCATAATATATCGAAAATTGACAGTGTACTTGCCAGACAGACGACGTGGTAAACGCTTCTCGTGGTGCGTTTGTGAATTATTTTTAATTTTTGTCTTAAAGGACCCCGCGCTTTTCTTATGACAAAGTGGCGTTCCGTCAAATGTTATAAATTTTGGATATGATGTTGTACTCGACTTCTTGACCAAAAGTGTCCATGGGACCAATTCAATCCTATTACTAGTTTCCGATATACAGGGTATTAAAGTTGAAAAATCCTTGTTTTCCGTGACCACGTAATTTTATTATTAACAAATAAATATGCATTTTTAATTGATGGTACCATTAATATGTTCTAGTTTATCGTAAACTTACACATAAATAGTTCAAAATGTCAACATATACAGGGTGGGACTCAATTATACAAGGACGAATTTTTGGAATTCTAAGAAATTCTTATGTTGAATGAGAACAAGGTAAGAAATAGAAATTCACTTCATATTCAATGTTCTGGTATCAAATATACTAGTTCTAGAGGTATTCCATACAGGGTGATTCTTAATGCAAATTAGTTTTTTTCTATATGAAATAAATAAGTTACACCATGTATTTTAAAATTAGTTTTTGATGTTTAAAACATATTGGTTACCTAGATATTAGTACTTTTCTTAAAATACAGGGTGATTTGCACATACATCTTGTTATTAAACCGACAAAAATTAGAGAAAATACACTTTTTCTGAATCACCCTGTATTTCATAATTAGATCCGTCAAAATGTTTAATTTATTTTGTTTTGTAATCAGCTTAAAATAGTAATTGAGCTGAAAAGATTTCATAATCTTAATATGATAATAATCCATTATCCAATAATCTTTGACTACTGAGTCAGTAACGATGCGATGGGGGCTTAGGGGTTAGCATCGCTTAAAGACGGACGCCTAGCACAAATTAAAACTGTTAATCTTGGTAAAAAATTCCTCCCAATTTCTTCTAAAAACTCTTCAATTACAAGAATCTGGCTGTGTCCTTGACTAGAGTGGCTATAAGGCGTCTATTTTGTCGGGTCCGGTCACTTGAGCGAACGTTGTAGAAATCCTCTCAGGTATATTCATTCCCCCTAAAAGGGTACTGGTCACTTGAGCGAAAACGAGGGATTAAAATTTAATGAATAGTTGAAGATTTTCTAAGAAAACAGAACAACAAATTGATATTTAATGATATTTTACTTACACTTTGATCTGTGTCAGTTGGTCGGGAAGCGATTACTTGGTAGACACTTTTATATCAGAAGAGGCAATGTTTCATTCCTCAATTTGGGCTCTTTGTAGTAGTTCAAGTTTTTATAACTCGCATCCCGATATATTTAAATTCGTTGAAATATTGAAAAACGTACAACTGCACACCTATATCAAAATATATAGTGTTAATCAGACGAATAATAAAAGAAGGAAATATATTGATCGAGAAAAATATTTGAAAAACTCAATTGATTTATATAAACAAAATAGAATAACTAGGTTAAATTTCATAAAAATTGTAAGCCATTATTATAATAAATAGATTTTATATTATCAATTGACCTTTTCTTTCATTTTCTAACACAGGTAAAATTTTACCTCTTCGCTTGACTGACCCAACATCGAAAATAAATTTTCGCTCAACTGTCCTGTATTATTAGAGAAGCCATGTTGATTTCTGAGAATTTTCGCTCAAGTGTCCAGCGTCCTATTTTGTAATATTTCGTTCAGCAAAGGTTTCGTTTACAAACGATTGAAAGTGTGAACGAAAAATTTTGAAACGTTATTCTGTATCTTTTTCGTTGACCACTTTCTGATGTTAACGAAAGTTTTCAAATGGGTAGTAGAGCAAATATTCACCGCGTTGTCAGATTTTTTAATTACATTATAATTAAGTGATGAAGATCGTAGCTCCTATCCATTCTATATAAATACATATCCGTTAATGTTTTCAAAATCTACACTACTATGTTATTTAATATACTGCACAAACCTATGAATGTAAATAATAAAGAGCTTTGATAGTTTTTTACGTTTTTCATGTCAATATTCTTACCAACTTTGAAATAGTTTGCAATGTGACAACGTTGTTCAATTTTGAACTGCAATTTGAGGTTATGGCTCTTTGTTAGGTTAGATAAAGGAAAAACGAACGATATTCGTGCATCAACGCCATCGTACACACTTACAGTGCTATTTTGAATTTGTTCTATTGTTTTTTAAGCAGATTCTTGAACAGTTACTCCTCCCTCTGGCGGTAGAAGCTTGAAAGTATTTTGGCGGAATCGTCATGTTTTTTCACAAGTTAGTTTATGTGGATCAATTTCATTTAATTACTGTATATTTGTTTGTCTCTGATGAATTTTATAACTTCTCTAGTTACATTATATTAATAACTGTTTAATTAACAGACATGCGAGCAATAAAATTTCAATTATCAATAATAAATTGTTATCATAGGGCTCTATATCTAATGGAAGTTCAATTTAGAAATAAATGTATTTTAAATGAATTCGCAATTTCAATATTTTCATGAAATAATAATAGCTCAGCCTAATAACGGCTTTATAATAGATTGCGTCATTTCGTACTGTAATTAAAATGACATAAACTGAATATCGAATAGAATCGATATGAGAAATGATGATGCACTAGAGGATTTTTCACCCTTGTGTGGTTAGGCTCAAAAATGAAAGGAGGCTCAGGATGTGGAGTTTACTCGAGAGCACTAAGTGGGGAATGGGAAACAATACCAGCGTGGTTCAAACAGAACTAACAGGTATCTCAATTGACACAACAAAAGAACAAACCAGAAAAGGAATTTCTGGCAAAAACATAACAATCTGCACTGATAGTAGACAAGCCCTATTAGCCTTGAACAGACATCGTGTTATATCGGAGATAGTACTAGAGTGCCACCAATATTTAGCTAATGCCTCGGCAGATAACAATATTATCCTGAGGTGGGTTATAGGGCACGACACGAGTGAAGGTAATTGCATTGCCGATTCTTTAGCCAGGGAGCGGCTGGGCTAAAACTTTTAGGACCCAGGGAAGCGGCTGGACTGAAAATTTTAGGAACCAGTGACACCAATGGCCTAACGACTCCGACAATTGCGGAACTAGCGAAACGTTACACTCAATCCCTTGAGAGATGGGATGGAATCAAAGGATGCAATCTTGCCAGAATCACCCTAGGCGACCCTAGGAAGCTGGCGCCGAAGAAATATTTGGCGATGACCAGGAAAAACCTACGTTTAACAGTAGGACTTCTGACTGGCCACTTTCAACTAAGGAAACACCTCCATACTATGGGGCTAGTGGAGACACATCTATGCAGGATGTGTGAACAGGAAGATGAAACTGTCAGGTATGTCTTATGCGAGTGTCCGGAGTCAATGAGAGAATGTGTCTCCTAGTGTGAACATGTGAACATGTCTCCTAGTGACCTGTCCACCTTCCTGGGAAGGACAGGATGGACGATGACCTAGGAGGACAACGGATGTACCGGGTGGTCCAATAAGCCGATCTCTCGGCTATATATCAGAAACTATTCATGTTATAAGTTTAGGAGACAAAATTCCTGAGGAAAAGTGGACAAGAGAAATTGTTGGAAATTACTTTCAAGTTTCTAGGTTAACCGCTAAAGGGCGTAACCTGTAAAGAAAAATTAAAAAAACAGTTTTTTGTGAAATATGCCCAATTATACCCAGTAAACTAAAATAAGGCCCAAATTTCGCACAAATTTGTTCAAGTACTTTTCATTCTATTTTTCCAAATGAAGAGTGGGGGAAAGTGGGAAAGTGTTTGTTGATAAATACCTATAACTTTGGTTTGAATCATCCGATTTTAACGAAATTAGTGTCAATAGAAAGAGTGTAGATGAATTAATTACATATACTATAAAACAATGGCATTTAGTTTTAATTGTCATATGTAGAGGGTACGTTCGAATGAAAAAAATTAAAATTTGTTTTCCTCAAGAATGTTCAATGTAAACACCTAATTATTGTGAATTATAATGGAACTGGATCAAATTCTCAATAAAATGGCGCAAACCGCATGTTGATAGCTATTGTCGAAGTCAAGATATAAATAAAAACGCATAAACATAAGTAAGTATAGTATTGACTCACTCTGTATTATAACTTGAAATTAAATATGTAAAAGGAGGATCATACATGAATTTCGATCATTGAGACTTAATGTCCAATTAAATGCTGCTCCAATCTTAGGTTACTGCAATTGTTAAATCTGATAGAAGAACAACCGAATATCATGACAAAAATTTTGGGGGCAGACGAGGCTAAGCTTAATAGTGCGGGTGGTGTTAATCTGCCTAATAAGCATTATTGGTCTGAAGGAAATCCGCACTGGGTAGAGGAAGTGCAGCTTCAAGGTATATGGAGTCCTAATGTTTGGTGTGGTATAGTTGACAGAAAGATCGCAGGTTCATATTTCTTGGAACTTCAAATGGCGATACATATTTGGATTTTCTGGATAATTGGTTGTCTGTTTTATTGAAAGATATTTCCTCACAGGTATAATATTACAGCATGACGGGTGTCCTGCGCACTTTTTCAGACTAGTTAGAGATTATTTGAATGTAAGCTATCCAAATGGATGGATTGGAAGGGTAAGTATATTTTCAGGGCCAGCTAGATCTCCAGACTTAACATGTCTGGACTTTTATCTGTGGGGAAGATTGAAGGATTTAGCGTACCAAACTCACCAACCACGCGAGACGACATGCAACAGCGCATTAGAAACGCTATAAAGAGTATATCAACAGCTGCAATTTAAGCAACAGATATGTCAAAGCGTGCTAGATTACATATTTGCGTGGAAAACAATGAAAAACAATTTGAACATTTAATTGGACATCAAGTTTCAATGACCAAGATATCTGTATAATCTTTCTTTCCCATGTTTAACTTTAAGTTATAATACAGGGTGTCAATACTATACTCACTTTATGTTTATGCGTTTTTATTTATACCTCGAGTTCGACAAAAGCTATCAACATGCGGTTCTCGCCGTTTTGTTGAGAATTCAATCCAGTTCCATTATAATTCACAATAATTAGGTGTTTCCATGGAACATTTTTTAAGATAACAAATTTCAATTTTTTTCATTTGATAGTAACCTCTACCTATGACAATTAAAACTAAATGCCATTGTTTTATAGTAGATGTAATTAATTCATCTACACTCTTTCTATTGACACTAATTTCGTTAAAATCGGTTGATTCAAACCAAAGTTATAGGTATTTATCCACAAACACTTTCCCACTTTCCCCCACCCCTTATTTGGCAAAATAGAATAAAAAGTAATTGAACAAATTTGTGCGAAATTTAGGCCTTTTTTTAGTTTAATCATTTAACACTGGGTATAATTGGGCATATTTCACAAAAAAACTGGTTTTTCAATTTTTCTTCACAGGTTTCGCCCCCTAGCGGTTAATCTAGAAACTTGAAAGTAATTTCCAACAATTTCTCTTGTCCACTTCTCCTGAGGAATTTTTTTTCCCAAAGATATAACATGAATAGTTTCTGATATATAGCCGAGAGATCGGCTTATTGGACCATCCGGTACAATGGATCACATGTGGCCTAAGAGCTGTGAGCCTACACTCACCCTCCGTACTCTACAGATACAGATATCCTTGTTTGGTTTAACATAAACTGATAAAAATTGCATTGAAAAACGTCTGTGCTGAATACATTGTGGGCTAGTACGTCCCTGTTCTAAGATATTTTTCACTCAACAAAGGTGAAGATATCAATTTTTTATGGCTACTGAAAAGTCCGATAGAATATACCGTGTAGTACAATATTTTGATGAAAATTAACTTCCAATGCCTTTCTTTTTGTTGAAATAAAGTAGACTTTTTTGGTTTTTTATCTACTATTGATTGTGCTGGTTTGAAGGAGTGCCTAATGAGAAGCTCAAGTTGAAATTTTATTGTAGTAACACACTTTATTATGTTGTAATGTTTTTAAACAATAAATTTGTAGTAGTCGTAAATATTTTCCTAATACTTCATCTTTCCTTATATAATTATGAATTATAAACCCAAAATTAACGTTTGTGTTTAAATTATTTGTAAGTGATCTTCAAGTAGATACTAAAATTTATTTAAGAAAAAACAACTTAAAAAAGTGTTTTATTTTAATGAAAAGTGAAAAATCTTGATGATGTAGTGTTCTATCGAGTTCAACCTTTTAATTTAATGGAGAATTACATACAAGAGTCTTTGGGTCTAAATACAAGGTGCTTCAAAAATATGGTACACTAAAAGTTCACGAACCCCTCGTACCCCGCCACTGGCTTGTTAGAATTTGACATAACTGACACTATTCATGTGTATTAAAGAGACAATCACCTACAAAAATTTTTAATTTGTACTTTCATCCCCCGAGAAGATATGAAATAAAATGTGTATTTTTTCTATACCTTAGAACACCCTGTATCTCACAAACTTAAAAGGCTAGAAAAAAGTTGAATTTGGGTATTTTAAATATTTCCTAACGATCTATTATGCCTTTAATTTACGGGATACCCTGTATAATGGGAATTGTCTGAAAAAGGCTTTTTCAAAATGTTTTTTTCGAAAATTTTAACCATAAGAAGTATATTTTAGATGGTTCATACCGCAACAAAACGGTTGGACACTAACAATGTTAATTTGCATGTTTCAACAAGAAAATTGTTCCTCTTGTACTCCACTCCCTATTTTTTCAATTTCGAAAAATAAATCAAATTGAAATTGGCCCCTGATAAATATCTCCTCGGTTGATAAAAATTCTGAATTAACTGGACGGTTTGTTAATTCCAAATAGAAAAATTTATGGGCTAAGGTGAAGGCCGCCGATTCGGAAGTGTTCGTGATTGGAAATTGGCAAAGCTTCCAAAACTACAAAATTATTGCCGCATTTAATTTATAATTTTCGTCATACATTGCAAATATCTTCCGGCCGACGGAAGTGCTATCGATTTTTACAACAAAAAAACATTCCAATGGCGCAGTAGGAAGGAAAATCCTATTTAAAAACCGTGATATTTTACATGCGTGTATGATTTAGACGTTTTGCAGTTAACAAAAAGTAGAAATAAATAGTTACAGCCTTAATTTTAAAAGGAATTTTCTAATCAAAAATTCAAATCCAATTCAAAAAAAATTTACAAAAACATTAATTGTAAGAAGATTTGATTCTCCTTGGATATCGCATCTGTTGAAGGAGCTTACAGCACTTTGGCTACACGTGACCCATTGTACATCCTACCGAGGAGTTGTCCTCCTATGTTATCGCCCATCCTGTCCTTCCCAGGAAGGTGGACAGGTCACTAGGAGACATCTCCTTTATAACGGCAGGTGTAGTCTAAGACTTACCGAACACACACTCTCTTATTGACGATAACTCCGCATAAGACATGCCTGACAGTTTCATCTTTCTGTTCACACATCCTGCATAGAGGTGTATCCACTAGCCCCATAGTATGGAGGTGTTACCTCAGTTGACAGTGGCCAGTCAAAAATCCTACTGTTAATCGTAGGTTTTTCCTGGTCATCGCCAAATATCTCTTCGGCGCCAGCTTCCCAGGGTTGATCCTGGCAAGACTGCATCCTTTGGTTCCATCCCATCTCTTAAGGGATTGAGCATGGGTGTAACGTTTAACTAGCTCCGCAATTGTCGAAGTCGTTAGGACGTAGGTGTCACTGGGTCCTAAAATTTTCAGTCCAGCCGCTTCCCTGGCTAAATAATCGGCAATGCGATTTCGTTTACTCCTGTCGTGCCCTTTAACCCACCTCAGGTTAATATTGTTATCTGCCGAGACTGCCGAGGCGTTAGCTAAATCTTGGTGGCACACTAGTACTAGCCCCGATATAACACGTTGTCTGTTCAAGGCTAATAGAGTTTGTCTAGCCCCATAGTATGGAGGTGTTTCCTTAGTTGACAGTGGCCAGTCAGAAATCCTACTCAACCATATCAAATCAACCATAATTGACGAGAATTATCTGTGTTCCAGAAAGATGTCGTCACCTTTGTCTCAAAAGCAGACAATGTAGCAATAATTCCTCTGGAAGATGGAAGAACTATCACTGCAGATTGTTACATACTTATATTTATTTGCCAGAAGTTACACAGCTCGAAAACCAATTGTGTTAGGAAACATCGAACTGTTGGTCCATCCACCATACAGTCCCAACCTAAATATAAACTATTTTACATTTTCAAGAATTAAGAATTAACTGCGTGGTAAAAGGTTCCAGTCCTTAGAAGACTTTGAGTGTACCTACAAGCTAGTGGAATAACTGCTTCCAGAAATGGTTTTAAAGATTGAAAAAATATATTTCTCTCCGTGGAGAATACTTTGAGAAACAATAGTGTCTGAAAGTTATCTATTGAGGTGACATTCATTGAGACCTAAAATATCTATGTTGTCCCTTTTCTTCTACTTAACTCCTGAGGAAAGTCTCAGAAACTAGTAGCTTCTTTAGTCTTAAATCTCTGAGGTATTTCAGGATATCTGCAGGCTTCAACTTAGGTAGATGTTTCTTTTCTATCCAATAATCTCCTAGATGTTGTGCCCTAGGATTCTGTATTGCTGTGCAGCTCGCAAGTATGTGAAAAAGGACGCAGAATCTACATTCTTCTTCCTCCACTATTTTGAGGTTCTTCAAGTATCATTCCAGCAGGGCCGATTTTACACAAAGGCCTAGGGCCCCGGGCATGTTGGGGGCCCCCAAATGACGAAAAAAAATCATTCTTTGGAGAAATATTCATTATATAATATAAAAACGTAAAATTACAATTTTTTTCCTGATTTTTTGTGATCGAAATCAGAAATTATGTCTTCGAAACTTATATTATTCAAAACTTCCGATTCTATAAACGTTATCGAAAGATAATTCAATCGAGAATTTTAACATGGTATTTCGATTATCATTTTCTATTAATTTTAATGCGGAAAATAATCTCTCGCCGCTACAATTCGTGACACGTAAATAATTCTAAATCGTACTCGAAATAATTCAAAACTGATATTTCTTACACAATTCAAATCTACAGAGTTATTACGCAGAATTTTGTTATTCATACTTTGGCAAATATCTTACTCTATGTAATATTATTCCACAAATAATATAAGGTTATTTTTAATAGTTATTTACGTAACTAGTTATGAAAAGAGTTACGTGAAGTTTTTACATAACTACTTTTCATAACTATGATATCTGAAGGTTATGAAAAAAATGTGACGTTACCTAACGTCAAGGAGTGACTTAAAGTGTCACATTTGATAGCGGAATTAGATGAATAAATTTTATCGCCAACCGTCAGTAAAACCGTCAATTATCAAATTGATTTCCGGAAGTAAACGAACAGTTTACATATGCGTCTGGTAAAGTGACATATGCGTCTGGTAAAGTGACATATCCGTCTGGTAAAATGACATATGCGTCTGGTAAAGTATTTTGACTTTGACATTACTCGAAAATCATCATCTGTCAGTGTCACGCTTCTCCCTATTACGGCTCGATAATAGTTTTCTTGCGATTTATTTATAACAAATTATTGTTGGAACTCCGTTGACTTCAGGAATTAACTTTTATAATGCTTCAAGGTGTACCTCCAATTTAACTATAACAAATAATAAGTAGATTTGTTCTATATGTGCTGTTTACTTTGTCATAATAAAATGCTATGAAATATACCTCAGTTTTTTACATTCTGAATTCTGAGCAGTTGGCGATACAATTTTGTAAGCACCACGTCAGTAAAGTGTCTTCATCGGACTCGCCTGTTATTCGCCTCGCTTCGCTCGTCTCATAATTTCAGACTCGTCCGATAAAGAATCACTTTACTGCCTTGGTACATAAACAACTATTGTCTGGTGTCATTTGAAATAAGCCTTTATAAAAGAGAATTACAACGATAGTGTTACGCTATGAAACTTCAGCTTTTGAATTCGAAAAGTGTGATTTATTTTTCTACATTTACTGAGGGCCTAATCGATATCTGGGCCTAGGGCCTCATACCCCATACCAATGTTCCGTTAGGATCTCTGTTAGAACCTTTAGTACAGTTTTAATTGACTTATGCATTCATTAGATATCAATGGGCCTTAACCACCCATCAGAATCTTTGAGTGTCCAAGCCCTACCAGATATTTCCTTTTCTTCGGCTTTGTCTGTTTCTTCGAATATTACATTCGGGCTGATACCGCAAGAAAGTTCCGGTCCCCAAAAGGGTGTTTCATTCCCCTTCTTTGCTAGTCCATCTGCTATTTTATTTCCTTCTATTCCAGTGTGTCCTGTCCTGGTCCTGGTGCTGGTCCAGTCACTATATTGTTCTCGCCTAGTTAATTGAGTATGCCTAGGTATTCCCACACCATTTTGGAATTGATTACACACGAGCTCAGTGCTTTAATGGCTGCTTGACCATCCGACATTGAATATCTTTTGCCTTCTATATCATTTGTCAAAACTGGGAATACATTATTATGTCGTCAATTTCCGCTTGAAGATACTTGGAGTTTTTCCCAAGCCTTCAGAATGCTTGGTTCATGGCCCGTACACCCCTATCCCAGCTCTACTACTCCATGCAATGGCTCCATACTTTTTTTCTAGCTCGGCATGTAAAGTATAAAAGCCCGTACGTCATTGGTGTTTTTTCCAGCTGCTCCAATCTGTATCTTGTTTAATATTGTTGGTCGCGTTTTTAGCGCGGTCGAACGAACGATCTTTTCCAATTTCTTTCAAGTGTCACGATAAATTTGTCGAGCTATAAAATTCCAAAAAAACATGGTAGATAAAATATTTCCTCAGTTTTAATTCCCCAATCAATCTTTCCATACATTTTGGAATAATTTCAATGGATTTTCTGTAAAAATTCCCGCCTCTGGTTATATTTAAATTAAAATTTCCTGTGCACGCTTCTGGCGATCGTTAATGTTGCAGGAAATAGTTGATGTGAAAATAAAGTGATTTGGACAGTTTGCTATTTTCATTTTGGTTAGATGGGTACTTAATTTTAAACGGGAAATTCATGAATTTTAAGTATTCCAAATTTTGACGTGCACGACAAGTTTATGATACTATTTATAATAGACGGTGAAGAAAAAACAATAATTTTTGTTTATTTATTCATATTTCAATTAAAAAAGGTTTTAAAAATGTCAAATGTGTCCACATTTCTGATGTAGGTACATTTTGGGATAACATGGGACCATAAGTTCTCAACTCGGTTCTTATACGAGGATGAACAGATTTAATTAATCAAAATTTTGATTTGAATTCTGGATGGAGGAAAATGGACCATTTTAGAAGGCAAGCATTTTTCATATTAACCTAAATCTAAAATATTGGAGGCTCTATTTACAAAAAATCACAAAAATATTTCATTATATTTAATAAAGTTAATTTTATTTCACAAAATATACTGGCTGTATCACCATAAACTGACAGTATCTATTATACAAGCTGTCCCAGGACTTCGAACCAAAAACTTCGGATAGATAGAGAGACTAAATAGTAGTTTTCCTACGATCACATAGGAAAGTGACATATATCGCACTGTCTAGTTCTATGGAAAGTGGCCTTTATTCATACGCGTACGGAAAAAAAACTTATCCGTACGTGTACGGATAAAAAAGCTGACAAATGAATTTTTATCAAGATTGACCACTGGAAAGCTGTCAAGTATATAATTTTTAACTAGATTTACCTATGTAATATCCAAATTTGCTGCGATCTATTTGAAAAGTGAAATTTTTGTCATTTTCTTAAATGAAAAAAATTAGGGCACGGTCGAGGATCGAACCCGCGTACTTTTCGTCAGAAGTCAGATGTTGTACCAACTAATCCAAATCATCCGTTATAATAGTAGGAAAATGTAATCATCTTGAAATGTATTCATGATAAGTATGTATGAAGTATGATGAACAATAATAATTTCACTTTCAATTTCCATAATTATCCAACCAATTAATAATTGTAATAACCTTTCTATATTATATAGCTAAGCTACTTGAATCTTTGTCACTAATGATAGTTATTGTTAATTTTTAAATAAATTATGTTGACATTATGTGTATTAATATGTCAGATGTTGATTACACATTATTTGGTGAAATTATCACGTGATCGTAGGAAAAATACTGTACATTACTCGTGCGAAAGTGATTTTTCACACTCGTGTGATTGTCGCACTCGACTCATGCCTCGTGCTACAATATTTCCCACTCGTGTGAAAAATGTCACTTTCCGCACACGTTATGTAATATACTATTACCTAACTAGTGCGGAAAGTGATACTTTTTTTGCACACTATTGTAGATGGCCGAATGACGTTTTAACGGATTTCGGCCTGCAATCGGGGAAAAGTTACTGACCTGGTGACTGGACGCTGCACTCTGAGAAAGCATCTGCACAGGATGGGCAGAGTTATTGAACCTATGTGCAGGAAATGTGAACTTTACGATGAAACTCAGACGGAAGCGCTTTGGAGAGAAAATAATATAACCATCACAACTACCGAAGATCCCACCAGTTAAACTGCTGGCCTATATAGAAGACACGAAGCTCCTGGAATGGAAGTGGGTAGATAACATGTGTAATGGTACGAAGATTCAGTTCAATTTCCTGGGCTGTTGAGCACAATCCAAACGCATGAATAAATGAATGTAGCCTTGCCCGGCTTTGCAAAACATTTCAGCTTCAGCTGCTCGTGCACTAGACTATAACATCAATACCTTTAATTTGTTAAAAAAGCGTAGTAATATTCCGTTAATTTTCTATGTGAAACAACTTCATAACCATATTATTGAAATTCGGCAACTTATACTTAATTTTCTGTTCTTTAATAGGTCTATTATGGCAGTACCTCGCTCGCACATTACCGTCTTCAGGTGGTACTTGTACCGAAAACACCACGCACCTAAAAACCACCTTTAAATTTCCAAAACTAACACCTAAATAGCTCAAGGTATTATTTTTCGTGCAATTAACTTCTTCGATTTTCGATCTAAATTTCTCCTCGGCTTTGTCTTCTATACAATTTTCCGGCAATTCAGCTAAGCAGGTCAAAGTTCGATTTTCCGAATTCGATCTTTGGATTTCGAAGCATTCCGATGTTTCACCATATCCTTTGTAGATGAGTACATCGTTCCTGTCAGTTTTTAATCCTATGGAAGTACTGTTGGGTAGCTGCTGGAAGCAGTGGATTTTGTAGAAATCGTCTTCAGAGTAGTAGACTTTGACACATGTGCCGTCGCGGGTGGAGGTGAAATGGAAAGTTGCTGGAAAAAAATTGAAAAACATAAGTTCTTTGCCATAAAATAAAGCCGCAGAATAAAAATTATTCTAACGCTTTATAAGTTTTTGAAAAATATTTTACAAAAACAGGGACCGTTCAATTAAGAAGCAACAACTATTTCCCGGGTTATGTGCTCCGACAGCTATTGAATTACACTTCAAATTCAAACGGGGTTGGTATATCTACAAGACTATCTATATTCTCCGGTTGGTTTTGTAGTCTTAAACTTCAAAATATATTTTTTTCCTCATATTTTTTTGGGAATCAAACCACAATAATGTTTTTTTTATTTTCATCGATTGTAGTTGTGATTGTTGTGAAGTTGTAATTTAATTCCTACCATACTCAATAAGAAATGATGATAAAGTTCAGAGAATACTGGGAAAACGGAAGATTCGGACCATATACGATTAAGATAAGTAATATATCAGAATTGGGCAGTAGTAGATATGCTGCATCTTTTCTTGTTATTGTGTTACCCAATGAGTTATTTGTT
>CAJUYG010000453.1:96017-106846 GCA_910591675.1 Galerucella calmariensis
CGTTAAAGAATGTCAAGTTATAATTTAAATTTGACGTGTTTCGGGATTTTTTATAAATATGTACAGTAACCGAAATAATGAATTTATTCCATTTGGCTTTTACACACTGTATACTATTTTTCCACGGTCTCATCAACTTAAAAACACATATTTTGTCATTATGAAGTAAGTAGCACCAGAATTATTGTATTCGGATTTAAGCATTTATTTGAGTTATTGTCATAATTAGAAAATAATATTGAAAATAAAACCAAAATTGCTAATCAGGTTTTAGTAGGTACCACTACTAGCGCAATCACAAAAACTGTAAATGTAAGCGTAAGTAATATTCCTTCTAAAATTAATTTTGAAAATTGTACAAATGTAACATTTAATTTAAATGTCAATAAATAATTTCAATGTTATTTTTTTGCATGAAAAACGTTCTCCATAATGTAAACTCCCTTGGGAATAATCGACTACTTCTGTTTTAATTTTGATGTCATAGAAACTGATTTCTACTCCCGACCGTGGAAAAAATGCATTTTTTAGTTTTAAAATTTCTTTTTGTGTTCGCTAAAATATAACGATATTAGTTGAAAAAAAACTTACAATTTTTAGGTTTTTCCTCACAAAAAACTCCATTAGAACCGAACAAAACGACACAAAAACAAATATATAACCACCTCATGCTAACGAATTGTAAGAAATATTACGGGAATGATGTGAACTTGTAGATATATTATTAGATATTTGACCTAGGGAAACTATTTTTGGATAACACATATAATATATGAACCAACGTATAAAATTGAAGATTTTTATGTATATTTCATATAAACCAATTTCAAAATTGGATAATATCATTGATTCTTTTGTTAATATCCATTGTGATATAATATGAAACCAAAAAAGTAAAGTGAAATTTCATGAACGCTCTGAATATAAAGTAGAATTTTAAGGTGAAATAATTTTTTATAAAATACGTGCCATTTTACAAAATTACCAACTACCTATATTAAGAGACACGCAAACATGGAATATTCACGTAGTTTCCTGTTTATATATTTTATTTTTAATGGGAATTAAACAATAATAGTCCAGTAGCCACTGGGCATCAATTTTTGACGGCAATAGAATAGAATGTTCCCCTTCTACCTCTCTCTTCTCTATTCTAGTCTACTGTCATTCTCCTAAAAATCATAATCACGTATTTTGGAACATCAAGGAGGGAGCATAAAACAGGGAATAAAGCTACAGCGACAGCGAAGCCAAATTACTTGACCAATCCTAAAACCGAAACGTTTTCGGTGAACGTTGATGTAAACAACTAAGCAATACCAAAAACCAACGTTGAATCAAGTAAACATAATGTCGGAAGTCGGAATATTGCTGCTTGGGTATTTATTATCATTTCATTGAATATACAGAGTGTTCCGTAAATAATAATAATAATAATAATAATAATAATAATAATGTTTATTTTGTATCAGATAATTTTACATCAAATATACAATAAGTGTCATTCTAAATATGGCAAAATAGACGGAAGATATTATTAGCCCAACTACTACACTTTCATATTAAAATATTTTCCGTCGCAAGAACCTATTTTGTGTTGATACATCAATGTAAATAAGTAAATAAATAAGTACCGTAATTTAGAGGCATGGTAGATCGTTAAGAAATATTTGAAATACTCAAATGCAACTTTTCTCTAACCTTCTTAGTTTTAGAGATACAGGCTGTTAAAAGGTGCAGAAGAAAAACACATTTTATTTCATATCTTCTCGGGGGATGGAAGTACAAGATTAAAATTTTTTGTAGGTTATTGCCTCTTTAAAACACATCAACAGTAATAATTATGTCAAATTCTAATAAGCCAGTGGCGTGGTACGAGGAGTTCGTTAACTTTTATTGTACCATATTTTTGAAACACCTTTTATTTAGATCTAAAGACTTTTGCATGCAATTCCTTATTAAATTTCCTACGTAAAAGGAATTTTTTGTTGAACTCGATAGAACTCTCCATTTTCAAGATTTTTTACTTTTTAATAGAGTAAGACACACACACAGTTGGAAGTCCAACAGAAGAGTATATGCCAACATCTGGGCTATCGCTGAAAAAGTGTGTCATAAAAATCAAAGCCTTAAAAATTTTCCTTCAAAGTCAACGTATCCAAATAGTGGAAAAAGCTATTTCCTACACAACTGAAAAAATGTAGGTACTTAGATATTTTCCTTGAAAGATAAGGAACGAGGATATGGTGTAAATGTATGCCAGGAGAAATGGCTCAAAATGCTGTACTAATATTACCAGAAGAGTTGCAGAACGCTATGTTAGAATGATAAATTTTACGAATAGCTAGAGCAATAGGTGACATTCTAATAAAATTTGATTTTAGGTTAGGTTGGGTTCAGCATAACACTCTACTTACGTCAACAGAAGAAGAACTTCGTGGTATAGTTCCAAATCTTACAAATATCTATCAAAAATTTCTGCAGAAGACATTATTTTGCAGATTTTACGACTAAGTAGCCATTTGAAGGCCGCCAGCTTTTCTATTTAAGACACGGTCCAATGGACTATCCTTGAGCTTTTGAGATTCATTGTAAAATGGGACTATTCTGAGTTTGTTCCAAGTCTAGCGCTGCGTCTAAGATTTTTTCAAGAAGTTTCCCGAAATGATAAAATCTTACTTAAGATCTACTAGCTAGTTGCGACTTACTAGTCTTTTCATATTGTTCATTGGAAGAGTCAGGAAAGTACAATTTGACAATGTTATCGATTATTTGAGCAAAATAAAGTCACCTATAGTACATTCAATAGCCTTCTTGGTGTGCGTCATCGTTTGTGACGTATATCCGGGTTTTAAAGGTTGCGCTTGCGATTAGGTTTTTTTTTTTCATTCAGTTAGATGGCTTTGGCAAAAACCAATTAGCCAGATGAATTTTTAGTTATTTATGTCTTAAAATTTATTGTAACCTAGTTTTAACAGCATTGGCATCATTCAGTTTTGTTAATAGGTTAATTGTGTGTCTGTAGTTGCTCTGTATAATGAAACTTTTTTTATCAATTTTCCAAAAAAAAATTATTAATAATTTTTTCCTATTTATCTTTTTTCATATCATATTTTTAATTATTTTTATTTTATTTTTTATTTCTATTATTTTTTTTCGTTGACTCACAATTTGTTCTGACGAAAAGATTAGAATTAAAGTTTGTAATACGTTTAAACGGTTCATCATTGAGATATTTTGATTAGGATTAATCACAGACATGCCTTTTTTCCATTTCTTCCAACGTAATGTATTAGAAGGACATTTACAATCGATGACGCACACCAAAAAGGTCATTATCTATATGAACTCTAAGCACCTTTAGTTTTTGTCGTTTTATTTTGCTACGCCGCCACTGTTTATCACACATGTTTATAGGAGCTTTTTGACTTAAAATTGAATAACGAGTCGCCCACAACAATATTTCAGATTACTCTTGAAACACCATGTAGAAAAGTTTCCTACATTTCTCAATGCAATCTGAGTGTTAACTCCACTAGTTTATTTCGAAATTAAAGCATATTGTTGTACTAAACATACGCCACTGTGTCTTCACGATATTATAGCACTTTTTGTAAGAAAACACGTTCAGACTATTACTATGTAACACACGCAAGTAACGTCACTTATTTACTGGAACAGAAAATTAGTTAGAAAGAAGTTGTAGTGGCTATTTTATGTTTCTACTTGAATCTTTTCCATTTAAAAGTATTGCCGCAGCTGGTAATTATCTTCTAGGCCAAGAAATGGGTGAATCTTTTAGACAAAAATCCTAGCAGAAAACAAGTTGCCATATAGGTACAAACGCACCGGTGTTTTTAGCCAGTTTTGCAGCATTTTGTTTTAAAATTTAAAATCGTAATATCGATAATGCATCTAAACAAATTTTCGCTTAAAAAATTAAAATTGTCTTTTCCAGTTTTTCCGGTTTTCTAATTGTCTGATCAAGCTGCTCTATTCCTTCGTTTTCTCTATGCTACATACCATTGAGATTACCCCAGTATTTTCTTTTTATTTTCAAAATTATACTAATTAATGTCTCTTATATGATGGCACCACTAAATACGGAAATCAGCTCCATGTATAGTTGACGCAATTCTTTTAGTGCAGCTATCTAATCGTATAATAATTTGAGTTTTTTTTATTCTTCGCATTTTCTGAAAACATTTACCATGGAGATGTATATTTTTTCCAGACTATCAGAAAGTAGAGATTTCAACGAACAAAAAGCCCACCGACTTTTTGAAAAAAGCTGATATTTTGACGCGAGAATTTTCGATTGAAAATTATAGTTTATTTCTTAATGTCTGACAGCACAGTAGCCTCATTAAATATTCAAATAGAAATTTATCTTTTACAGAGTGATCCTAAGAATTTTACAAGTAAATACTAAAATTCTAATGCTAAACAAGTAGGTGTCTGTATTGGTTATCTATACATCCCTGTTTCAGCTCAAAATACAATATGGTAATAAAACGGAACAATGCCAGATAAACGATAAATATTGCGGCAGTGGCGGAGATTACGATATTAGTTTATTCTGCTTATTTAATTAGATTCGGTCGACATTACAGTTGAAATAAAATTCATTCGTTCAGGCCTATTAACAAGTTACATTTTCATTTTTCATTTACATTTCATTTTCAATTAAATTAATTAAAGAAAATATAGTTTAGTTTTCATAATTCAAATTTATTGACAATGAATTAATGTATGTCAAGTAAAGTAAACATACCATTTATAGGAAATATAAAATTCAATCTATAGTATTATCCTCTTCGCTGGCCATACAAGAATCATCCGAAGACTCGTCGAGAGAGATCACTATCGGTTCTATAGTTTGTTCTATGAGGTTATCTAAAACCCACAGTTTCTCTTCCTCTTTAATTACATGATTCACAGCATCTCTCCAGTTCTCTTCAGTTATTGTTGTCAATGAGTACTTCATTAGTTCACGAACATCTTTCACTTTAAATGTTTTATTATGTCTATCTACATAACCTTTCATTTGGGCCCATATTAACTCTATCGCATTTAATTCACAATGGTATGGCGGCAAACGAAGCACTGTTATCCCACGATTCTTGGCTATTTCATCAATAAAAAACTTTTTGAATTTTAGCTTGTGATCTGCAGCAACCTTTAAAAGTTCTTTTTTCAACATATCATCTTCAAATGGTATATCTTTTACGATTAACCAGTTTCTAATATCAGCTTTCCTCCAAGAGGTAGATGGAAGATTTTCTGTTAATCGCGAATGATAAGTGGCATTGTCCATAACGATTACAGCATTATTTGGAATTAATTCGACCATTTGTGTAAAATATTCTTCAAAAACATCTGCAGTCATTTCTTCATGATAGTCTTTGGTTGATGTTGACTGAAACTCCAGTAACAAACCTTCAACGAACCCTTGATTGCATCCAATATGCGTTATTATTAGTCGGCGACCTTTACCGATAGGAGTTTTCAGTCCAGGGGGTCTATTCTCAAACAGTGACATTTTTTGTCGCATGCGAGATTTTCTTTTTTGTATACAACCTTGATTGACAAAAGTATAATCTCGCATGCGACAAAAAATGTCGCTGTTTGAGAATAGACCCCCAGTAGATAGATAAACCTTCTATGAAAGCTTGACGACTGGTTTTAATACTTTTGTCCTGCCATATTTTTTTCACTGAATGTCCTTCATTGAGCCATGCTCATCTAGATAATAGATTTGTCTTCCCTCCTGTCTGTATTTTCGGATATCTCGTAAATACTGTCGTCTCCAACATATTATTTGCTCGTTGTCGATTAGCACTGATTTGCGACTTTGCTTCTCCCAAGTAAAATTTAATTTGTGTAATATTTTCCACAAAGTTTTTCGCCTTATGTCAGGCAAATTCTCGTCCTCCTTTACCATTCTTAGAATTAGGTCGAGGGTTGAGATCTCTTTTTTAAAATATAATTCGTGTACTTTTCGTCTTATTGTATTTTGCATATGTTCATCAAGGTCAAGTGGTTTTCTTCCAGTTGACTTTTTAGGTGGAGATATATTTCCATTTTTCCTCTCCCTTAGAAGCCTGTAAATAGTAGATTCACTAACTCCTGTCATATTGGAACATGTCGAAACTATATTTCTAACAGTAGCAGCCGGCATTTGATGTACAACAGCATCATGCACATTCAACACTACAGTTTTCGTTTGTAAGCTAAGCACGCTCTTACACTTTACTGGGGTGAAACTTGAAGACATTTTTCACAACACAGTTAACACTTATGGAACGTAAGCGACTCTGAGCAAAACAAATTATACAAATTTGGGCGAGACAAGTTTCACCGTATATACCTGCAAAATTTCTAAGTAGTCATTAGGACAATCCCTAGTAGGACCCTATTTTGTTTCTTGGAAATTATCAAGTTGTTTTAACTAACCGAATTTAGATTCATATTACCTTTATATATCAGATCGGGTACCTATAAAATTAAATAGTAAATAAATTCCTTAGATGAACGGTGACGCTTATGGTTTACTACCTGACTAGCATCTGTGACCTTTTCGCGTGCTGTCAGAAAATAAGAAACAGATTATAGGGTGCTTTTTTGATATTAAGTCAAAATAGGGTGAAAAAAAAGTATTTCAAATAAAATAAATTACAGTGTATTTGGGACATAATAAGGTAAGTTTTTTTGTGGAAAAATTAGTTTTTTTGAAAAAAATGAAAAAGCAAAAACTTGGTTATTTGAGTTTTTCACATAAATTTTGAGGTTATGTGTGAAAATTGTGAATACAAGAGTCGTAGAGTTCTTATTACTCACAACTTTTCCATTTAAGTTTTTTTCCGTAGGACTTAGGACGTAGTTTCGCCGGAAATCGAGATAAACTATTTTTTACCCTTAAAAACCCACCTCCTCCCACTTCCCGAACTCGGATCGCCCGTAATTTATTTTTCATTCCAATTTTATCATATTTCCCTCCTTTTCTAATGGGTTTTATCCTACTATCATTTTTTTTTGTTTCAAAAATTATCGACCATGGTCTAGTATACTTACCCTCAGAAAAACACTTACACTCTTTCTTGATGAGACTACCGACTGAAGCGTCAGCAGGTGGTCAACATCGGTTGCTATTTACCCCGTCGTCTGGCTGACATGAACACTATCTGTCTTAGCTCCTCACCTAACCCATAGATAATGAACGCGCTCCTTATGTCATCATGCATTTTTGGTTGAGTGCGAATTTTAAACTAATGCCATTTTTACCCCAATAATTTCATCTCGTTAGGTAATTTCAAGCAACAAATATGTTAAAGACAATCCTGGGTCTAAAAAAATTATGTTTTTGTTAAATTTCTGTAGACCGGTAGCCCATGACATGTGTAGGATTTAATATTTTAAATCAAGTTTTGTCATAAATTCTTATACTTATAACTCTACTGCTTGGCCTATTCTAGAATGAAATAACCGCAAAATAGCAACAAAAATAATTCTGTTAGTCCACAATAAAATTATTCATTCGAACGAAACTCGTAAACAATCAAGTAATAGCCCTCGGAATCGTTTTTTTTTTTATTAAAGTCAGATATCGAATAACCTCACTTTTATTCGCCATTTAATTGCACCTAAACCACGTTTTTATTCCCATGAAAACTCTAAACACGGCATTAAAAAAAATTACCCCGTTTTTTTTGTTCACCACCATCAATTTCAGTTCTTTATTCTTGGCAATAATTCATTCCACCGAAAGTCATTAAATTCCACGCGCTCCGTACGTTTGCACGACGTGTTTGTTCTTGTAAAGTTATTATCACAGAAACAAAAACTATCTAATTGTTCATACAAAAAAAAAGCTTTGGAATGGTAAAGAGCAACTGAGCGATGGAGTAGCGAGAAGACTTTTTTTGTTTCGGTGATTATAGCTCAACTATAAATACCGAACTAACTGTCATTTAAAAAAGTTTATTTTATAAAAAAAAAGAAAAAAGTAAATGTACTATGGGTGTTCGGCACTATGGCGGAGACTCTAACATGGAAATCTCCATAAGAAAATCGTCGAAAAAGCTAAGGTTGAAAATAGCGAAAATGGATACTAAGGGGGGTTCACAACGACCGAGCGGCAACTGGAATGGGGAGTGGTTAGATGATGGAGAAGAAAGAAGAACACTTTGATGATATAAATTATACAGGGTATTTGGTATTTGGGAGAACATTTTTGAGTTATAGCTTTTCACAATTTTTGAAGACAGTTGTTTCAACAATAATGGCTTGCCCAATTAATTACTGTTTTCGGCAATGAAGCATCACATCAGTCGACAATTTCTTGTTGGCATGGAGAATTTAACTGTCGACGTATTAATCTCAGGGACGATCTAAGAACCGATCCTCTCTGAATGCTTCGAAAAACCCCCAAGAAAATGTGCCCAGTTCAATATTAACAAATAATATAGGAATCGAAGGATTATCATGATGTCGGATAGTCAAGCAGCCGTTAAAGCACTGAGATCTGGTCTAATCAGTTCCAAAATCGTGTGAGAATGCCTAGACAACCTAGGCGAGAACAATATATTCACCTTACAATAGAAGTTCACGAAATCCTCGTACCACGCCACTGGCTTATTAGAATTTGTCATGATTGATATTGTCGATGTGTTTTGAAGAGGCAATAGCCTACAAAAAAAATTTAAATTTGTACTCTGATCCCCCGAGAAGATATGAAATAAAATGTGTATTTCTTCTACACTTTTAAACAGCCTGTATCTCACAAACTAAGAAGGTTAGAGAGAAGTTGCATTTGGGTATTCTAAATATTTCTTATCGATCTATCATGCCTCTAATTTAGGGGACAACCTGTCATAGTATATAAACAAGGAATAGTAGGTTCACTCCTCATCGGCTCTTTCATGTAGCACTGCTAAAGACGTGCCGAAAAACGATCGTAAAAGCACACGTGTGCCGTATATACAGGGGTCGCGCGAATTACTATCTTCATTTCTTGTTGATTTATAAATTTAGTGTTTGGTACGGGGCTGATGAAAATGTACGTTAGGCTAGAAAACTTATTTCAAAAAACGATGTTGTTTCGGTATGCATTTAATTATGATTAATTAACTAGAATTATTCATTGGAATAGCTTTTACTACATTATATATTTATAAAATAAGAAATGTACAAATATAATATATCTTATAATATGAAAATAGAAAACATTAATTAAAAATTATACCAAATTCTACATAGGTACTTTAGAATTGGTTTTGCATATAAAAACAATGCTGAATAATTGCATTTAGTAAAAAATGAGATCTTAAGCCAAACTTATAAAATAAAGCAAAACAAAAAGTACCTAATAACTACAAATTGTGTAATATTTGTAATTTAGTATCAGTAATTTAATTTATAATATAAACGCACTCTTGTTTACAGGGATAAGAAAGAACTTAAAGGAAAATTTTCACAAGGATGCGTAAATGATACGTTTTTAAAAAGATCTTTCAATGTCGCTCCGATACAATTATTAGGTACATGCTAACTTATTGAAGTTAGCTACAAATATATTTTCAAGTTGGATAACATACTCAACAAAATTCAGACTAGGTACTTACATTGAGCCCACCAAATGGAAAATTTGTATTGTTTAGATAAGTTTTTGTCTGAGAAAAAATAGTTGATTCTTTGGTTAGGGTATTTTGTTCAATGAAAGATTTTAATATACTATATATATATATATATATATATATATATACTATATATACTATATATATATTTAACTGATTATATTGTAAGTTGCCAACCAAATATAAAATTCATTTTATTGGTAAAATTTTTTCCTCCACTCTTAACCACACGCAAATTTTTCAGTGAAGTTTCAAATTCTTCCAATAGCTGAAACTGTTGTTGGGTAACCATAAATGCATTGAAATTATTCAAATACCACGAATTTAATAAATAAAAAACATCAATCATAGTTTTAATGAATTTAGCAGTTATCTAGGCATCTGCAGGCGAATTTTAAAATCAACACATGTGTTAGGGGCAACTGCAACAGAATGACTAAAAATCTGAGAAGCATATTTTACTTTCATCCTCTGAAAATTATTTGGAAACATATTCTCGTCAGTTAATTTTAGACAGAGTCTAAATTCCTTTTTTTGTAAAATGTATCCAAATACATCTTATTGGTAGTTCCTCCTGGTAACTCAAACCAGTAAGAAAAAAAATCTGAGGGAAGATATTTTTACCCCATCTCTACTTCTACAACCGTCCACACAACACACTCGTGGCATTTTCTTTTCAATAAAAAATATACCGTAATAATAATTAAATAATTCACTGCAAAGAAAGTCCAGTCGGTATACTAATAACTCCGCTCGTACTTTCAAGCTACAAAAGACACACGGTATCTGTCTATCGCTCGATTGGGAGCTTCAGGATACCAGAAAAGACGGAGACGGACACAGAGTGAGATAGACATCGAGCTGGGAGGAGCTTAGAGTGACCCCACTGTTTCTTTGTTTATATACTATGACCCTGTAAACATGCGTAAAGTTGTTTGTCCACGACCACCTAATATTAAGTCAATATTTTACATCCTAACTGAAGGTATATGGCACCCATATATCAACTGTCGTGAATTATGGTTCATAATACACTTTAGTGTATTGTGGTTCATAATTCACGACTAGAGATGTGGGTACAATACGAAATAAACTATTAAATCTGTGTATTTTGTTCAGGAAATTTGTTTCTGACATATATCGTATCTATAAAATATTGTAATTTTTAGTATTGATACTTTTCATAACGATATT
>CAJUYG010000453.1:106856-128828 GCA_910591675.1 Galerucella calmariensis
ACAAAGTATAGTATTCTACTCGCAATTTATGGCCATAATTCACTTGGGTGACTTGCGCCCCTCGCCTGCGGCTTGTGACGCAAACGTCACCCATCGTGAATTATGGCTATCATAAATTGCTCGTTTAATAATATACCAGCACTCTGATAATTCACTGTGATAGACATTTTTCAAGTATATGAGAATGAATAATCATCATTTTGTTCAATAAGACTAATGCAATCAGTAAAGAAAAAAACTGAAAAGAAAGATGGTGACTAACCATGAGAAGAATATTTATAAAGTGTAAAGAAAATTCCAATTTTCCTATTAACATGTAGATTATTTCCCCTATTTTCGCATATATTTTCCTCTAACTCTACTTAACTCAACACCCGTACAATAATTTTATTCCGAATTAATTTTCTTAAAACGTAACAAACAATAAAACTTTTTTGGTGCGCGTGAACAATCTCGAAAGTTTAATCGAAAAACACGGTTCCACATATGCGATCAAAACTTCGAATGATGGAAAGGACTGTGAAAACATATTGCAATCAATCCTGAATTGCTTTTTGAAAGCTTTCCCACAGGAATATATTACGAACATGACCGCTTTATAAGCTATTTGTCGAAAGTTAGTTTTGAAATTGACGAAAATTTCGTGTCACAAAAGATTTACAGTTGTCTTAAAACACTTCCTCTTCTTTTGTTCACAACCAGAGTTAGTTGTTACCTTTAAGGTTATTTATTTTTGGGCCCTTCAACATCAAAGGATTTTGGTCCGGCTTCACTTAATTATACATATTCAAAAGTCCCCTCCCCCCCCCTCGTATCTTTGAACGGCTATACTTACATTAATAAAATTTGGAGGGTGAAAATAAAGTGTTGTAAACTTCTTTACGAATGGTAACAGGTGACGTATTAGTAATAGATGACGTCACAGTGTCAATCTGGCCCATTTTTAGCAAGTTTTCTTTGTTTACATAACTTTTGAGTCTTTTGACAGTCAACACTTATAGTATCGATATTTAGTTATCGATTCAAAATATCGATTTGTTACTACAAAATACAACTGCAGCGCGACATGGACACGCTATTTGCTTTCATCCATATAGAACGCTTGATGAGTTAGTAACAATAAGTACCTTAGAATCAATTTGTCTGCGACTCATCAGTACAGGTAGATATTCTTCTTCCGGAAGCTCTAAGAGCCTAGCCCCTGACTGAAGATGATTTTCTAATTGCAAACCAGGATGGTTGGCTGAATCTTGTAGATCCTACTAACCCCGTTTAACTTAGTAGTGTAATTCAATGTCCGTCGAGGCATAAAGAGCGAGAAGTAGTTGTTTCTTCTTATGTGAACGGTGATTGTTTTTTTTTAAATTCTAAATACATAATTCATATTTATCTATATAAAAAGAAATACCGCTTAGAGAAATAATCATCCGCCTACCTTTGACGCCGGACACAAATCATTGAAAAGCGTCTCTTTGCAGTCGTTAAAATATGTCCCGAGGGTTGTTTGTACATAATATTCCCTTTTTCTTGATCTGTGAAGCTACAACAAACTCAAGTTTTCCTTCTCTCGAGATGAATAACAAAGGGCTTTTTTTTGTTTCAGAAATATATAAGCGAAGGATCTACTGTCAAGGACTGCGTCCCTAAATGCTCGGAAAGAGGTAAGATTCATGGATTAATTAAGTGAAAAGGTTGTGCTAAAAAGGTAGCGTCATATTTAAATTAATTTTTTTATTGACACTTGGGCGTTTTATTTTGGAAATTTAGGGTAACTGTATTAACATTCTAAGTAAGTTTGTTCTAATATTGGTATAAAATTATTTAGTGTGCAGCGGCGACTGACGAAGTTCAATCATGTGAATGGCCTCGAGCCTTATTTAGTTATTTAACAGTCAGTCTGGCAACTGTGATATATATTTTTGGACTTTAAATCGGACACTTGAGGGATTTAACATTTTCTCCGCAATATACAGGCGGTGGAAAAAGGAATTTAAGTACTTGGAGGTAGTGAATAGAGGGAACAAAGATTAATAGTTAGAAAAGCCGAAAATTCTATCAAGAAACAATTTTCTCCCTTTTAAAATTTTTTTGCAAGCGCATTTTTAATAATTTTATAATTAAGTAGTTAATTCAGATTAATTTCCTTATTCCAGTAGATCCATTTAGAGTGACTGACTGTCTGAAGATTTATGTATACCTAGAGTCTAGAAAAACTTCCCTCATAGCTTGATGTAATAGTTTTTTTTTGTATATAAGATTGGAGAAAATAGGGGCGCTTTTTTATCAAGTATAGTGGAACAGCTAGAAGTCAGGAAGGGTAGCCTACGATATCCTACAAGACGTTGGAGGATGTTCGCAGTTGGTGCCGAAGGGAATTTATGAGTGAGATTTATTTGTCATGGGCGTACGATTAAATTTTTAAAAGGAGTTTATTTATTGGTAAAAAATTTCCATTTTTCATGGGCATACGATAAAATTTCTATAAGGAATTAATTAATTTGTAAACATTTCTATCTTACCTAGAATAAAATTTTTATTGAATTGTGTCTGTGAGTTTTTAGAGGAGGTTGACTTATTGGTGAAAAATGTCCATTATCCATTGGCGCTCGATGAGATTTTTAAAAGGGGTTGATTTATTTGTTAATTTTCCTTGGTTTAGTAAGAATCAATATTATAAAAAAATATACATAAAAACTTCACATATTGTAATTGAAATCCTCTAAGCTACTCACCGAATACGATCACGATCACCCACTTTCCCGCACGCATTTTAGTTTTGAAAGTGTCACTTTCCCTTTCCGCACTAGTGCGGGAAAGTAAAATTATGCAAATTTTGATCTTATTAGGTATCTGGCTACTGCTGAGATTAGTCAGCGTCTCCAATGGTTTTTGACCAGGAGTTTGCTGTGTTCCTGTTTTGGCAGGTGGCTCCAGTTTGACTGTGATTCTGAAATGACTATGGGTGTTGGTTCCTTCATGTCAGTTTCCATTGGATTCTACGCTGTATGCAGCCATTCTTGCTTCCGACTTAACATGCAGAGCAAGAGGCGCTTCTCATTATGCACAGACAGGCAAGCCTCTGAAATTTTGATAGCTCTAGTTCGTCTTTCCTCTGATCTGTTTTTGGCCACCAAAGTAAGGCTCCATAGGTAATCATGGGTGTCACCACAGTTGTATACAGCTAGTGTACGATCCGTGGATTTTGTCTCCATGTGTTTCCTACCGCCCGTTTGGTAGCCATTTGGGTCATTTTATCTTCATTGGTTTTGTCATGTAGGTGTGAGTTCTAGGTTAGTTTTTAAAAGGGCAGCATTTACTTTTATTTCCACTGCTGTTTTTTCGGAAAGGTGGGAAAATGCTTCACGCACACCTCCGTTCTTCGAGGCCGTGTGGGACTCATGTGCCAATATTACCCACTAAAAACCCACCTACAAACCTGTTCGTACATCCCAGCCTGGAATTGCCTTTACGGTATAGCTTCAGGAGGGGGTACGCGTTTTACCCGACTACGACGCCTCTCTCTCCCTCTTATCTGCTAGCTTCCTCTTCAAGACTTCCGCTATGAAACCATGTCCTTTTTCCCAATTGTCCCTACATTCCACCATCCAGCGCTCTCTACATCCCATGTTAATGTTTCTTTCCTTTTTTCCCCCATCTACTACACATGAGGATAGAGTGTTCAGGACTGTCCATTTCCTCTCCGAAGTAAATTTCCACTGCTGTTGACAGTCCCAAAGTTCCCATGACTGTCTATTTTCTATTTTCCCATTAACTTCTCAGTATAGTAACACCAAATGGTGCAAGCTAATTTTCGTACACTTCCCAAACATTTTATTTTATTTATGCGATTGTTATTGGTAGTAATTTGTTAAACACGTTTAGTATTCGTATTGCTTGCAACCGAATAAATTTTATGGCAAGTGCGTCGGCTTGAATATTAATGACGTCGGGATATATTCTGGTCGTTTATTTGGATTTTACCGACACATGAAACATTTGATGGCATTTAAACATATTTTATCTTTATCTGGAATTGACTTTGTCATATGGAATAAGTTTTTAAATGTATTTTAAATGATTTTTAACAAAAGATAATGATAAAATATTATTACAGTTATTAAGAATATAGAGAAGGGTTCATTGTTAATACCCTATAATAATAACAATAACAATAATATTAATAATTCAGCTAACATAATTTTTAAAAACTTGACAATACCGTATGTTAAGGGTTTATCAGAAAGAATTAAGAACATTGGTAATCAATTCAATATTCGAACTAGCTTTAAATCTAACAATAAAAAACGAAATCAAAAAATGAAGAAAAATCTTAAAATAACTGCATATATCAGATATCTTGTGGATGCGACAAATTTTATTTAGGTGAAACATCTAGACCAGTGGTTCCCAAACTGGGGGGCGCGCCCCCCTGGGGGGGCGTGGTGAAAGTCCAGGAGGGGCGTGACACCCAAATGAAATAAATAAAAAAAATTACAAAAATAATTTCCTCAAATTTTTGAAATAAAGTCTTTCTAAGTTTTCAAAATTGTTTTTGTAATGTTTCAATTTCCACGTTTTTTTTACCAATTTCCACGCTTCCACATAAAGAATATTCACTTGACATAATGGTCAAGTGTTTGTAAAAAATTAAAGCCATTGTTTAAAATAAAACAGATAAAAAATCCTTTGTTTAAAAAACAATTAATTTGCAAATTAGAGAACAGTGTTGCCGAACTCAAACCGCCCATTTCAAAGAAAGGGTATTGCAAAATGGAAAGCTGATATGTGTAGGGGGGCGTGGGGGACTCCAAATAACCAGAGGGGGGCGTGGTACAAAAAAGTTTGGGAACCCCTGATCTAGACCATTGAAAGTCCCAATAAATGCACATAAAAAGTATATCAAAGATAGGGAGTTCTTTAAGTTAGGTATTTGCAAACATGCTTGAAAGAGGGGCATCAAATTCAATGGGATTCGACAAAAATAATATTAAAAGAGCCCAATAATAAAAGACGAAAAATTAAAGAAAGTGCTTCAATACAACTAAATGCAGATAAATGTGTAGCTAGTATTTCAGCCGAATGTAGTCAAATTTGGTTACCAATGTTAGAAAGAGAAATTCCCAATAATCAATTACCTGCGTTATCAGGATAGCATCATAAGTTTTTATCCAGGTTTTCTTATGATTTATCATTGGAATAGTTGTTAATCGATACACACTTCAATGAACAAAATCACTAAACTGAGTTATACATATTTTGAAAACAAAAATAATCATACACAAAAAAGTAACAACAAACGCGTTTTATTAACAACATTTCCAAAATAAGCGAAAAAAAGAGCTATACCAATAAAAACCGTTCCTGGAACGTGCACTTCACTGGATTCCATTTCTAGTAGACTATCATATCGTTCGAATGTCATAAAATGAAATATTTTATTTCAAATTTCACCAGAGATGTGATCTACTATGAATGGACCTTAATAAAATTTAACAACATAGTTTTGCAGTCTTAAACTTCAAAATATTATTGATTGTCTAGTTGTCAAATTTTTTCGTTGTGTCAGATAGGGACCAAAAATTATTTCATTACTAGTTAATCTTGAATCTTGAGCTGGAACGCTACCGGAACATCGAAATAAAAAATAAAAAACAATATTGTGGTTTGATTCCCAAAAAAATAAAAGAAGAAAGAATAATTCTTATTCTGCGATATCCAAAGGAGAAGGAATATTATAATGACCTAACCACAACTTTGTTTAATTTTAATGAAACACCCTTTTTTAAAACACCAATTTTTTTAAACTAACAACATAATTTCATAGTATTTGTCTCAAAAAAATGTTCCTATACGCTCCCTATACATCGTGCTTATGAAGTAAGGATCAAGTGACATTATCCATACACGTTTCCCCTGCAAAAAAAACAGGTATCTTGGTCCGATAAATCCCTTTTGCCAGAGATTGGAGACGCGATTTTCTCTGTATTAGGACACCATTAGTTTGATATATTTCCGACAAGTTATAAAAATGAGCCGTGCCAAAGAAAAAGAATAAAAAACAGGAATGTATTAGGATAGTGCGGGCTGTCTAACACGAAAAAGGGAAATTTATACTAGCGGGACGTTCTTATATTTACACTGAAACAAAATAACACATATCAGATGCCACACCGAAGATAATGGAATTTTGGAAATTTCGATCTTGCTGCGACTGCTCTCAAATATCAAAACTAAGCACACATGTTTGCGTGCATGCTTTCTCAGTGAATATCCGTAATATATGTGTGGGCTTTATTTTAGTTATAATAGATACCTTTCATTGTCTTGTGAAATGTATGAGGTAATAGCTCCCGAGGAAGTGGTACTATAGGTAGAGTGGGTGCATTCACATCTCATCTGAATCAATCAGCGCTGTTGTAGTAACAGTAAAATGAATTAGACCTTTCTTGTACAAAAATCCTAGTAGAAAATAGACTGTATCATCTAGTACATGACATTATGTAGTATGAATATATTTTCTACTCGTAAATGCTGCTCACGAAATTATTGGATAGTTGGAAGCGGATAAAATTTGAAAAAACTGGAAAAATTTTCATAAATTCATATTTACGTCTTTTTTTAGATTATAGGTTTAAACAACGTAGAAAATAGGTCCTTTTTATGCACTTTATTTATGCGAAGAGCAGGGACAATAACTTTTCCCGCAAATCGGTGGGAAATTTCGACATTCCAAACAAAATTTCTTGAAGAAAAAGTAAAGCTTTCCTTACAGTTGTATAATAGTGACATTATTAACGCACGCATGTGAAGTTTGCACGACGAGGCAGTAAGCCGAGTCGTGTAATCACATAAGTGCGCTAATAATTCCTATCACACGTATTAGGTACAAAATTGTATCTACAACTGTTTATTAGCATTAGCATTATAGCTGTGGAAATAAAATAAATTAGTTAGGTATGTCATCAAATTGTCAAAGTTGAATGAACAGAAATCTATAAAAATGAGTTCAAGCGAAGACAATCTCTTTTCGGAAATTGAAAATGCAGCTTCCAGTGTTATTTTAAATAATTAATTCTGGTATTGGCATTTTTCTAGATTCTTATTATCGTACATGACAGTTGTAGATAAATGCATAATCGTAGTTTTCTCTTGATTTCTTTAGAAATAATTCTAATGGATTAACTTTCACTACCTCAACCAGCTCTGGAGGAGTCCCAGAAATGGAAAATTCATCATCATTCATAATTTTACCTTCGTGAACATCAGCGACAACCGTCAATTCAACCCCAATACGTTTCCATAGTAACTCAAGTAATTTTATTACGAATTTCAAATCATCTTTTATTTGTGAATTAAATTATTCGTGATTTTCTCAAAATGAATTAATATCTGTCGAATTTTTAACGATTTGCGGAAAAAAAGTATGTTTACCTCGTAAGACAAGCGACATTCCTAGACTGCTAGGTCTCGGCTTGCGCCAGGATTTAGCAATCTTCACAGTCGTCCAGGAATGTTGGACTTTTCCTACTTGGTAAACAATGTATTATTGTTGCTATTGCAATTTTGTAATGCAATATTTTGCAGTAGATCTGGATGCGTTACAGATAGTCCGATAGTACCCCAAATGGGGAAGATAATCCTCTCGGATGTCAAAACAGGTCTTCGAAAGAAAGTACCACAATTACTATGCAAAAGTATGTATGTATGTGTGTGTTTTGGGGTGACATTCACTGAGACCTAAAAGATCTATTGTGCCCCCTTACTTCTACTCAGTTTCTGAGGAGAGCCTCAGAAACTAGTAGTTCCTTTAGTCCTATTTCCCGGAGGAATTTTAGGATGTCTGCAGGCTTCAACTTAGGCAAATGTTCCTCTTCTATCCAGTAATTTCCTAGGTGCTGTGCTCTAGGATTCTGAAGAGCTGTGCAGTTTGAAAGTATGTGGATGGAGGTTTCTTCTTCCATTCCACAAAATCTGCATTCTTCTTCCTCCACTATTTTGAGCTTTTTCAGGTCCCCATTCAGGTGACAATGTCCCGTTAGGATCCCTGTTAAAACTCTTAGCGCAGTTTTACTTTGACTTATGCATTCTTTTTGATCTCAACAGGTTGTAGTCACCCAGAAGAGTCTTTGATTGTATAAGCCCTACTAGATCTTCCCAATGGTCAGATCTTCTCTTTTTCTTGGCTTTACTTATTTCTTCCAGTATTACATTGGGGCTGATTCCGCAAAAGGGTTCAGGTCCCCAGAAAGGTATTTCAGTCCCCCTCTTCGCTAGTTCATCTGCTATTTCTTTTCCTTCTATTCCAGTGTGTCCTGGATTCCATGGTAAGGTTACTATGTTGTTCTCGCCTAGTTCATTGAGTTTGTCTAGACTTGGCAATAAACACCTCTTCACCTTTCAAAGCACCGGAAGCAGATGGGATTTTCCAGCATCACTCTAGCAAGGAGAAGAAAAAATTCTACCATTCTACCATACAGGCAATATCTCGCTTATTTAAGAAGATAATTAATAAATAAAGAAAACTGCATTGAATGGCATTGAAGTACCTTCCTAATGACTTATAAAAAAATGTTTTTTATTTGACATCCCTGTGAGCTACCCCTCACTTTTAATTTTCAAATGGTATCCCCTGTATACTGTCATTAAAAATTGTGTGTCATTATATTTGGAATACAACGATATCACATACTTGGTATTTTTTTTCAATTAATAATAACAAAAGCATCAATATTTCATGAAGTATGAATTTCAACTGAAATACCTCCAATGCAATTCAAAAACGAACAGAAAATTACAGCAAATGTTCAAAATTATTTCCTGCAGAATTCTTGAAAGCTGCAAAACGTGTTAAAAGTGTTGTTGTGTTGGCCCCGTCTGAATCATAGCTGGTGTAACGCTCCGAGATGCTTCACGAATGCGTTCTTTAAGATCCTTTAAATCATAAAATACTTCAACCTAGAATTGTAACTCTTACGTTGTCAGTAGTGACTACTGTTTTAAAAGCCATCTGAAGTTTGGCCGCAGGAACTATAAATTTCAGCGGGAAATTTAAATATCAAATTAAGAGAGAATTTTATCTTTTTGAAAAATAAATTGACTTTACCAAAATAACACAAAATGCAGCTGTTTATTAAAAAATATAAATCGTGACTGATAGAATTTCGCAAAGAGTTTGGCAAATATTCTCTTATGTTCAGCTCTGATGCAATATTACAATTATAGGTTGAAATATTTTGTCCACGACCACCTAATAATAAGTCAATATTTTACCTCCTAACTAAAGGTATATGGTACCCATATATCAACTGTCGTGAATTATGGTTCATAATACACTGTAGTGTATTATGGTTCATAATTCACGACTAGAGATGGGGGTACAATATGAAATAAACTATTAAATCTGTGTATTTTGTTCAGGAAATTTGTTTCGGACATATATCGTATCTATAAAATATTGTAATGTTTAGTATTGATACTTTTCATAACGATATTTTCTAATATTAAGTATTTTAAAACAATATATTTATAACGGTACGTTGTATTGATACTTTCTACAGTATCGCCCATCTCTATATATGTCAAATTATTTGAAGTAGATGCCACAACATTTTGAGGTTAGTAATAGGCCAAATCGCTACTGACTTCTATTTATTAATAAATAAATTAAGTGTCGTGGACAAAGTATAGTATTCTACTTGCAATTTATGGCCATAATTCACTTGGGTGACTTGCGCCCCTCGCCTGCGGCTCGTGACGCAAACGTCACCCATCGTGAATTATGGCTATCATGAATTGCTCGTTTAATAATATACTATTATGATTTAGATAATCTTAGAGAACGCATTTGTGAAGCATGAAGCAGTGAAGCTTTTAACACGTTTTGCAGCATGCATGGATTCTGCAGAAAATAATTTTGAACACTTGCTGGTGTTCGTTTTTTGAATTGCATCAGAGGTATTTTAGTTGAAATTCATGAAATAATGATAATTTTGTTATTATTAATTGAAAAAAATACCAAGTATGTGCTATCGTTGTATTCCAAATTTTCGCAATTTTCAATGTCAAATATACGGTATATAATAGTATATTATGCAACGATAATGTAAAAACCATTACATGAGAGTTGCTTACGCTATTTTTTCTACACCCGATAAATAATAACTTTTTTATTTGTTCAGGTGAAAATATTTTTGCTTTTTTTCCAACATATCCTTCGGAATTTTGCTTAAATAAAGCTTGTAGTTTCTTATATTTAGAAATTTCTATATTATGGTTTATATTTACCAACGTTTTTATCATTGAATAATGTGTCCATGTACTAGATGATTTCATAGTTTCCATCAATTCTTGAAAATAAGCAATTAATACGTTTTCGGAGAATGTCGAAATCTTATTTGTATTTCTCCAGTTCATAAACCGTTGATAACGTTTTTCGTACACTTTCTTACATTTTTGGGGCAAAATATTTTGAACTGCATTTTCTGCTTTCTTCGATATGTGTGGAGGAGTCGATGGTAATTTATCTATATCGCTGATATCAGATATTTTGATAAATTATCGAAGTTTAATTAGGTATATACGAAAATTTAATACGTACTGATTTTGACATCTAAAATAATTACATAGGAACCTGGATAAACGTCAAATGCACAGCATGCTTGATTGAAAGATTATTGGTTTCTATTGATTAAAAATCTGTATCGTAATGAAAAATCTGTATCGTAATGGGTATCATTATGAAACGGATTATGGGCAAATAAGTGCATTGTTATAACACGGGTGTAGAAAAAAGTTATTAGCTAACACAAAATATTTTTCAAAAAATCTGATACTAATAATAGAAGCAGTGTTGCCGCTAATAGCAAAAATCTGTATTTTAACGATTTTTCTTAGAAGTATTGACTAAAACACACACTAAAAATACAATTAGAAACAAATTTTCAAATGACTATTTACCAAAACTGATTGCGACCCAATTTAATCCACACCCTTGTAAATAGCGGTTTAGCAGAAGCAGAAATGTTATCTGCTAGGTGATGATTTTGATTGCGAATAACAAATGAACGATGGAATGTTATCGACGTATTTGCACAGTATAACTTGTTTATTAGATTCCGTTGGTGCCTATGGGTATAGTTGCGATACCACAAATATCATTGACAGAAGAATGACGAATTCGGGAGATTACCGACATATCAGAATCGGACTAACGACATAAATATCGTTCATTATTCAGTAACCCTTTTACGACTGACCGAAAGCGTAATGTTTGAACTCTCGCCCTTTATACAACCACACACGTTTCGACGGCGATTCACCTGGTATTAGCAGCTGGTCACGTAATAATTAAGGATGAAATTAATCTTCCAGGTGTTACGGTGTGGAGAAATTGTAGGACTCTATTTGATCCAATCATTCGTTTGGTTTGTGCTCAATAGTCCAGGTACTTGAGCTAAATCTTGACTGGGAGCTTTTAGTAGTTCTAATGGTTGTGTCATTTCCTCTCCAAAGTACTTCCATCCGAGTCCTTGCAAGCTCCACACTAACACCACATTTCCCGGAGGGTTATAGCTACCACGGGATTCAGTGCTGGGCTTTTCCCAGTTCGCTCGCAGCTACTGAGGGAATCCTAATTAGTTTCTTTTACTCTGCTTAGTAATAGGCTTAAATTCAGCTCCAAGTGTGTGAGTAGGTGCTTCATTATATAGTTCATATTTCCTGCATATAGATTCTCTGGCTTTTTCCATGCTTCCACCATTGGTGATCGTTGGCGTTAGTAAAGTTTTATGAAGCCAATGAGCCACCTCGGAGCGTCTTCCTGTATCTGTATCTGTATATGTATCTGTAGAGTAGGGAGGGTGAGTGTGTAGGCTCACAGCACTTAGGCCACATGTGACCCATTGTACATCCTCCCGAGGAGTTGTCCTCCTAGGTCATTGTCCATCCTGTCCTTCTCAGGAAGGTGGACAGGTCACTGGGAGACATCTCCTTTATATCGGCAGGTGTAGGCCAAGACTCACCGAACACACACTCTCTTATTGACGATAACTCCGGACACTCGCATAAGACATGCCTGACAGTTTCATCTTCCTGTTCACACATCCTGGATAGAGGTGTGTCCACTAGCCCCATAGTATGGAGGTGTTTACTTAGTTGACAGTGACCAATCAGAAATCCTACTGTTAAACGTAGGTTTTTCCTGGTCATCGCCAAATATTTCTTCGGCGCCAGCTTCCCAGGGTCGCCCAGGGTGATCCTGGCAAAACTGCATCCTTTGATTCCCTCCCATCTCTTAAGGGATTGAGCATGGGTGTAACGTTTGGCTAGTTCCGCAATTGTCGAAGCCGTTAGGCCGTAGGTGTCACTGGGTCCTAGAATTTTTAGTCCAGCGGCTTCCCTGGCTGCCCTGCCCATAACTCTTTTGCATTGCCAGAAAATCTTGTCTTGGTAGTAATTCAATGTCCTTCGTGGCACATAGCCAGGGAAGTAGTTGTTGCTTCTTAGTGAATGGTCTTTTTTCTTAGCTTTTCAAAGACTCTGCTAAGCTATTACAGTTTGTTGTTTTGTCTTGCGGGAGAACTGTACTATTCGTAAAAGCAGCAGCAACCAAGGTCATTTGATATAACTTTCTGTAATTTTTTCTTGTGGGATGTAATAGAAAAGTGTTCAAGAATAAGCCAATTAAATTAGACGAGTTGAAAGATCGCCTTGAAAGCGCAGATACAATTATTATGTTCAAATAGATAATTCAAGTTAAGTCCAGAAATACTATCAACCGTAAAAAAAACTGGGAAGTTGTAGGAAATTGTAATATCTATAATTTTGATGTAAAAAAAAAGTTTTTCTAAAGGCACGATTGGGGGGTAATCGCAACAAAACGAAAGGTAGCAAAATGAGTACATTTCGAGCAGTCATTGAAATTCATGCGGGAAACTTTAATGTCGCTACGGATGCGATAGCTAATGGTTTCTATAGTATATATTGAAGTTGGCTTTATTTCTTAATAAGCATGGTTTTATTGATGTCTCGTTATTTTTATTTGAGCTTGTTCTTCAATTCGATTACTCCTGCCGCTCAATTTATCTTATTCAATTCATTTGTAAATGTCCAAAATGGATTTAGGGTAAGAAGTAGTCTGTCCTGTGCAATACAATTACCTTGTTTTCCCATCAACTTTTTAAATATCTTCCTCTGAAATGTTAGTTCCGTTTCACATGGGGCGTACTTAATGTCTATTAATTTATCTACACTCGGTATAATAATTGTCCTAATTTATCATCAACACTATTTATATTCACTTCTGTTCACTCACTGTATACTGAAACTGTTTACCGATTCACTGTATACTGAACAACTCCCTATTCACTCGAAAACCGGCGTATATTTACGCCTTTTCGAATCTTTAGAAAATTCTTGAATATACCGCCTTTGCGTATACTTCATAATTCGGGAACATTCGAGTTAAACCATTGGCCTTGGTACGCTTCGAGAAACTTTCTAGAAAGGTCGCATTCATCGTTTGCGACAGGACCGGCTTCGGAATTAGTGGGTTCGTAACATTACTCCTGGAACTCTTGTGTAGCGGGGACTGGATGTTTAAATCGGCAACTGGATCCATTCCTACACTTTACGGTCATATGGAAATAACAGGGAACTGTCTTCATCGGATAGTGATTACGTGGGGAATAGCTGCAGATTAAAATGTGGACATCGGTATCTTCGAAGATCACTTCCACCATATTCCTAATGACTTGCCAATCCAACTGGTTGCTCTCTATCTTAGGCATCGCTAGTTTCTTCACGTTGGATTCCAGCACGTGGTCTCGAAGACTTCGTAGCGCTTCCCACACATTCCGGTAGGTGGATCGATCCTCAAATTCTTCCTTTGTTACGAGATAGAAGATGTGTCGTGAGTTGTGTTTGAGTTTCAGTGTCTTGCCAGGGGTCGGAATCTGTTCTGAAAGTTTTTCTGATTGTCCAAACTCTTTCGAAAGACGAATGCTAAGCCTCGTGCATTTTTGGTATTGGCTGGGATGTTGTGTGCCAGTGATTAGTCTTCCGGGAGCGTGAACAAATCTTGTCGTTGCTCTGTAGTAACTCCAAATCTAGCTTTACTGGTACTTCTATATGCGCCCATAAATTCTTCGAAGGCAGTGTCAGGATCTTCCTGGATATGGTTTACTCCTTCTTCTTTGTCATGGTCTCCTTCGAATGGCGCTAGTCGATTTTGGTGGACTACTTTCGGTTTTCCATTGGGAATCTTACTTATGCGATAGATGACGTCGTTGATCTTCTTGATTAAGTATGGACCCTCCCAAGATTTTTGTAGTTTTGGAGAAAAGCCCTTTCTCCTCGTTGGGTTGTGTAACCATACTCTGTCCCTTCTTTGAAACTGCCTTTTGTATCCTGCGTGTCGTACCGTTTTTTCATTCTGTCGCTGGCAACTTGGAGATTCGTTCGAACCAATTCGTGTACATCGTCCATCCTTTTTCTCAACTGGATCACGTAGTCTTCTCCCGCTAGATCTTCTCCAGGACGACAACCAAATTCCAGGTCACAAGGAAGCCTCATTTCGCGTCCAAATAGGAATTTCGCAGGTGTTTCACCTGTGGACTCATTGATGGCAGATCGATACGCCAATGCAAATAGGGAAAGGTACTGGTCACAATCTTTCTGGTGGCTGGGAACTACTTTGGACAGGTATTTTCCTATGGTCCTGTTCATTCTTTCGACCATTCCGTCTGACTGTGGATGCAACGCCGTTGTCCTGGTCTTCTTCATTCCCAGCTTCTCACAAACTTCCTGGAATACATGGCTTTCGAAATTCCTTCCCTGATCGCTGTGAACTTCCAATGGCACTCCATATCGGCTAATGAATTCTTTTACCAATACATCTGCGACAGTTGTGGCCTCTTGGTTCGGGATCGCGTAAACTTCTACCCATTTGGTAAAATAATCCATCACGACCAGAATGTATTTACCACCATTTTCTGTCGTCGGAAATGGTCCTGCGATATCTAATGCAATCCTTTCGAATGGGCTTCCAACATTGTACTGTTTCATGGGAGCCTTTCTATTGCGATGTGGTCCATTACTCGTAGCACAATTCGTACACTTCTTACACCAGTCCTTCACATCGTCGGAGCTGTTCATCCAATAAAACCTTTCACGGACTCGCTGAAGGGTTTTCTTCACTCCCAGATGACCTCCTGATGGACTGTCGTGTAACTTCCTCAATACCTCAGCTACTCTCGATTTCGGGATAACTATTTGTCGTCTATTTTCGGAAGCATCATCGTTTTCAAGGACTCGTTTCAACAGGCCTTCTTCTAGGACAAGGGAGTCCCACTGAGCCCAATATGCCTTCAGTGTTGGTGAAAATCTTGACACTTCTTGCCAAGTAGGTCACCGGTTTTCTTGCTTCCATTGCCGGATCATCTTTAGGTATCTAATCCTGGTGGGTGACCATTCTTCATTGCTGACTGTAGTTCTTGAAACTGCAGCTTCCTTAGATTCCACCTTGTTGCAGTGGGAACAGTCTGGTTGGCACGGTCGTCTAGACAGGGAATCGGCTTTTCGGCGACTCCTTGTATAAATATGTGTAGTGGAAGCGGATTCAGCAAGACTTCCATCACACAATTGGGAGTCCCCCTTCACTTGATTTTTGAACTATTTTTTTTTCATTTTTTAATAAAAGTAAGCCTTCAGAATTATATGGGGTGGATAGTTCTAATCGAAATGCTCTGTATATAAATAAACAAGTTTATTTCTAATTTCGAGATGATTTTGGGAGAGTCAGTCTCTGCTTATTCAACTTCCAAATTGTAAGAGTAGCAAGTGGCAGATGTGGTATGAAGTGGAATGGACGTGTACGCTTATCGTGTTACGAAGATTTTCTTGAAAGATGCGGAATATCGATTGCGCTCAATATCATTTCGTTTTTTTTCAAGTTGTCGCATTATTTTATTAGGAAGTTGGTTTTTAACGAAAAATAATCCTTTATCGTTAGATCTTATTTCAATTTTAAAGGAACTTCAGTTCCATTATCCAATTTGCATTTTAATTCACTTATTAATAGTGAATTTACTAATTTTCTCTTTTATGAACTAAAACTTGGGATGGGAACAACTTTGTATAGTTAATTATGTTGATATAGTGCAGTGTAACCAATAAAAATTAAACAAAATTTAATAAATTTCATTATTATTAATTACTATAATATCTCCAGCTGCTTTGTTCTCGCGGCGGTTGGTTCCAGAATCCGCTAAACTCACTAATCTGACTGACGGCGTATATCCATAATGCTCGACGATTTCAAATGTTTCGTTAAGCTTACATGAACGTCTCAGGCGGGATTTTTAAAGGGATCATTTATTTATATTCAGTGGCTTAATCGTCGTCTAGCCCTACTAGATTTACTCTTATGGATCATCCAAGCGATGAGATTTATCCTTTCTCAAAGTATTTCCAAAAAGATCGTGGTAGCATTTGTCTCAAAAGCGAGCAATTATCTAAAAATTCCTCTGTAAGATCAAAGAACTGGTACTGCTGATTGGAGCATATTTGTCGGAAGTAATCGCCAAGTTTCGAAAAACTAACCCCCCATTTTTTGGCTGCTTTCTTCTCCTCTAATGCAACAGCAGTTGCACCAGCACTTTTTTTTTTGTTTTGTTTTTTTTTTGTTTTGGAAGCCGTTCTGATGCCGGGATCGCTGCAAGTTATTGGCTTATTGTGCTCTACCTCCATATTTAGTCCACCCATCCAGTCATAGGCGTGCCCACGGGGGGGGGCAGGGTGGGCCATGGCCTACCCTAATCTGTCCACCCCAATTTCTCAAATATCAATTTATTAAAAACATTTTATAATTTTTAAATTTTAACTTTTTTCAATGATATGAGAAAGCAGTTTTCCATTCTTAAAATGAATTGCGAGAAATTGAAGGTCGGCAATATGCAAAAGCAATGTTTCGGCGGGCACGGCTCGTTGTTTTTTCTTCAAAAGATTCCGATTTTGATATTTGGCCCCCCCTAATAAAAAAGTTTGCGCACGCCTATGCATCCAGTTATCTTACCTTCGAGTAGACGATATAGGTCCATTGAATGTGTGCCATATACTCCAGGTGGCACATTGGCTTCTCCGAAGATTGTTGAAGTCCAGTGCCTCACAGTCAGATAAAATATGGGTTACGGTCTCGGTCTCCATGCCACAAAGTCTGCAGCTGAGGTCCCCGTTAGATAACCCTATTTTATGCAGGTGATCTTTTACCTGGGTATGACCCGTTAGATAAACTGTAATAATTCTCAGCCTATTCCTTCAGTAGTTCTTTGGCCCGTTTCACACATGTGTCACCTATGAAGGTTTTACTGTGTACCTGCTTTGGAGTGTTTCTCCACTGAAGTCTATGTTGGCTTTGTACCAATTTTTGTATTTGCCCTCGGACTATCTTTTTTTGTGGTTCCAAGAGCTGGTTCTGATCCAACATATGCTGTTGCTAGATCTCTTCTCGAGAGTTCATCAGCTTGTTCATTCCCAGAAATACCGTTATGTCCCGGCACCCACACTAATCTTACTTTAATGTGGTCTGCTAGTTCATTTAGCTCTTTCTGGTATCCTTCCACCAGTCTGGATGTTACCTTGTGGCTATTTAAAGCTGCAAGGGCTGCCTGGCTGTCAGTTAGTATGTTTATCCTTCGAGTGTCAGTCCTATGCACCAGCACTTGCTGCAGGAGCAGCTGCACTAATTTACATGGAGCTCAGTTTTTCACGTTTTTGAGCAACAACATGGTCGACGGATTTGCCGTAAAGTTCAGGTAGGTACTGATAATTTTTTCTACCTTCGACTTCAACACCTACAGATGCAAGGATTGTATCAAGCTCTACAACATTTGGAGAAAATTTTCGGCCAACGGATGAGCAGCCAAGTAACAGATTTTTGAGTCTATAAACACGAAACGTGTGTCAGATTCCTATTAGTTCAAAACCATCTCAACAAAGGGATGTACCTCTGGTAGTAGAAGAATGGATACTCAAGATGCTCTCTAGTAGAGCAATAAGGTCATGAGGGGATGTCCACAAGGAGGAGTCTTATCATTCCTGAGGCTAAGCCTATGGCAAGAAGCACTTACTGCGCTACCTCTGCTGTAGGCAGCCAATGATGCAATTGAACCCAGGTTTGTGTTTAATAAACCCTACAAAATACAAATAAAACAGAACATAAAGTCAGATTATGCAAATGCAATATGCATAATATATACAGATGGCTCTAAATGAAAGAAGGCTCAGTATGTGGAGTTTACTCCAGAGTACTAAGCCTAAGGATTAAGGGGAATGGAAAACAATACCAGCGTGGTTCAAGCAGAACTGGCTGGTATCTCAATTGCCACAAGGGAACTGACCAGAAAAGAATTAGCTTTGAACAGACAACGTGTTATATCGGGGCTATTACTAGAGTGCCACCAAGATTTAGCTAACGCCTCGGCGCCTGAGGCGGGTTAAAGGGTACGACAGGAGTAAAGGGAATCGCATTGCCGATTTTTTAGCCAGAGAAGCGGCTGGACTAAAAATTTCAGGACCCAGTGACAGCTACGGCCTAACGACTTCGACAATTGCGGAACTAGCCCAACGTTACACCCATACTCAATCCCTTAAGAGATGGGATAGAATCAAAGGATGCAGTCTTGCCAGGATCACCTTGGGCGACCCTGGGAAGCTGGCGCCGAAGAAATATTTGGCGATGACCAGGAAAAACCTACGTTTAACAGTAGGATTTCTGATTGGCCACTGTCAACTAAGGAAACACCTCCATATTATGCGGCTAGTGGACACACATCTCTATGCAGGATATGTGAACAGGAAGATGAGACTGTCAGGCATGTCTTATGCAAGTGTCCGGAGTTATCGTCAATAAGACGATGGTGAGTCTTGGCCTACACCTGCTGATATAAAGGAGATGTCTCCTAGTGACCTGTCCACCTTTCTGGGAAGGACAGGATGGACAATGACCTTAGGAGAACAACTCCTCGGTAGGATGTACAGTTCGTCACATGTGGCCTAGGTGCTGTGAGCCTACAATCTCCCTCCCTGCTCTACAGATACAGATACCATCTCAACAAAATTGTTTAAAATAACGTAACTATTGCTGAAATAAAAAAATACACTCATTAAAAAGACAAAGTTATATACTTCCAGTGTAACTCAAAGTGGAGAAGAACACGAAAACGTTTTCACCTTTCAGAAACTTGTCGAACTCTGTATACGTATATGTTACGAACGATTAAACGGTCTGTCGACCACCAGTTCCAACAGGCTTATGACGGTCGCCGAAGCGGACATATTATGGACTTCCGGTGTTGTAAACAATACAACCGGTTCCGTTTGAAGGGATTTGAAGGGTTTCAGGGGATTTCTCGAAAGTATATCAGGAGAATTATTATATGCGAATAGTAGAATGTTTTAAAAAACAAGATTTTTAAATATAGGATTTGTCACTACTTAAAATTAAGTGAACCTCGATAAATATTAACACAAGAAGCTGTTTTCTAATCTATTTATCATCATCATCAATTGGGATGAAAAGTTATTGTGTTTTTTATATTTTAACACCAAATACAACTCGCTCGTTAATTATAGTATATTTCCTAACTAGTGCGGAAAGTGATACTTTTCCGCACGCGATTGCCTAAACAAACAATCAAGTGAGAAAAAGACACTCTCCGTACGAGTTGGGAACGCTATTTTTTCTACGAGCGAGCGTACATGTAAAAATAAAGAAGCAACATATTGAAATTTTATTAATTTTTATCAAAGCATAAAGATAAACTACAATATATTCTACTATGATTAATATTGATAATAAATTGGCAATTTGATGCATTCTGTAAGTTGATCGCTCCTGCTATTAGTTTTTTTGTTTCAATAAGGGTTGGTGGATCTATTGCTGCTTCGATTTCTTGTGTCAACAATCTGAAAAAGATTTTCTTGAATGAAAGAAAATTTTTTTAGGATGAACAAATCTGAAGTTTGAATAGAGTCAACCAAACAGAGGTGTTAAGTTAAAATTTCGGTTTGCTTAAAATTCCAAACAAGAGTTTGGTATGATTCAAACTAATTGTAGTGTTATATATAAACATTCAGGTGATTAGATTTAAGGAAATTACATCTTCAATCCAAACTCCAAGCTGTTTACTTCAAACAATTAATATTTTAATATAAAGAATTAATTTCTTTAAAACGTTATGACCATCTCTTGTTTTGAAACTTGAGTTGTTCATTTTAAACAACTACAAGTTTAAATGGAACAATACATTTTTTAAAACTTCAAAATAATTTCTTTCGTGCAAACTCGAGTTGTTTGATGTAAATCAAATAATCCTTTTATCATGTATTTTTATAATGAGTCATATTAAAGAGTGTTTGTGCAGCATTGACAAAGTTCTACAAAACTAAAACTAAATTCGAAAATTCTAGATTACTGAAAAGGTAATTTAAGTGAAAAGTCTTGCTATCTGTCCAAACATATTTATTGAAGAATTAACACAAACATAGAATCATTGATTTTGAGTACTACTACTACTACTTGTAAACACCTGTCGAAATAATATACAAAACTTAAAAAGTACCTACATACATAAAGACGAATTCAAGGATTAATCTATGTAGACAACTAACCCGGTTAGCTTTGTACGGGGATACTATGATTGCCACTCAAAACACAAATATATACATAGCAGCAAAACACTCCCTTAGGTGGGACAATTCAAACACATCCACTAAATCCATAACTTGGCCAAAGGTTAATGATGAGATCTTTTTTAATCTGTGACTTGGCAGTAAATGTTCAATTTTAAAATATAACCGTTGTATGCATACAATCCATAAAAAACACCATAATATAAATAAATTAAACTTTTAACGGGTTTTGTCTCTGATCGTATGCATACAATACCTACGGTCCACGATATAGACCCACCGAGTACAGAGACAAGGGCCGAGTACCTACTTACTTATCATCTGCAGTCCAACTACTACTATGACGAAACGAGAGGGGCGAGGTTTTCACGTTTCAATGCTCGTGATTGGGTATTTAATTTCTTTGAAACAAAGAATTTAGAAATGTTTTTTAATTTCAAAGAAATATATTCTTTGAACCAATTATATGCAACAATGTAGAATAACATTATGGCATCTATACTTTCAAAGCAATGATTCATTATCTATAAGAATTTTATGGAGTTACTTATCACACACGCTTTTAGTAGCATGTGGAATTTTCCCCAAGACATAATCAATCAGAAAAGGGCAATAAAGACCGAAAAATTATATTTTCTATGGTAAGTCTGGAGTTAACAGAGTTCACAAACCATTATATAAATAGATGTAGGTAAATGTAGCTGGAAATTGCTCCTCGTAGATAAAAGCTTGTCCTTCATGGTTGGAAGATGACCTCAGCCAGTACAGTTAAGAAACTAAACATGCAAAGTATACTTTAGAGATCCATGGAGTTGTTGAAATTTCTGGAACAGAAAATCAAACAAAATTAAAAAATTCATGAAACATTTGATGGAATCTATGAAGCCTGTAAGAGAGTGTTGGTGTGCTGAAAAGGAAGCGCTAAAAGAAATTGTTAGTCCATAACTGCCAAGTATAGCCACTTTGCATGAAAAAGGGAGAAGGGACAATATTTAGAAAATTGAGAAACGACATAGCTTACCTATGTCTTTTGGAAAAATAACCAACTTGTAAAAGAAATGGAGGACAATATTTAGGAAAATGAGGAGCGACTTAGCTTACCTATGTCTTTTTGATATAATAAATAGATCGTAAAAGAAATGGAGGACAATATTCAAAAGAATGAGGAACAACATAGCTTACCGATGTCTTTTGAAAAGTTAAGCAACTTATAAAAGAAAGGGAAACAATACTCAGGAAAATTAGGAACGACATAGCTTACCTATGTCTTTTGAAAAGATGAGC
>CAJUYG010000453.1:128838-158046 GCA_910591675.1 Galerucella calmariensis
ACCGACAACCTAGGAACGAGCACTTTCCCACAGTGTGGTACTACGTGCTTCCGTGAAGGAAAAAGTTATTCTTAAGCAAACAAGTTGGTATATAGGAAGTATAAGAAAGGTAGTACAATGTTTAGAAAAATTAGGAACGACACAGCTTACCTATATCATATGAAAAAATAACCATCTTGAAATAGAAATGTAGGACAATGTTTAGAAAATTGAGGGACGTTAAATCTTACCTATGTTTGAAAAAATAACCATCTCGTGAAAGAAAGGAAGGACAATGTTCAGAAAATTGAGGAACGACATAGCTTACCTATGTCTCATGGAAAAATAACCAACTTGTAAAAGAAATGGAGGATAGTATTTAGGAAAATGACGAACGACATAGCTTACCTATGTCTTTTGAAAAAATAACCAACTTGTGAAAGAAATGGAGGACAACATTTAGGAAAATGAGGAGCGACATAGCTCACCTATGTCTTTTTGATATAATAAATAAATCGTAAAAGGAATGGAGGAGAATATTCAAAAAAATGAGGAGCGACATAGCTTACCTATGTCTTTTGAAAAGTTGAGCAACTTATAAAAGAAAGGGAGAACAATATTCAGAAAAATCAGGAACGCCATAGCTTACCTATGTCTTTTGAAAAGATGAGCAACGGAAAACACTTCGCGCACTCGCCCCCTACGGATGACTGCTCGCTTTGGAAACGAGGCTTACCGACAACCTAGGAGCGAGCACTTTCCCACAGTGTGGTACTACGTGCTTCCATGAAGGAAAAAGTTAATCGTAAGCAAACAAGTTGGTATATAGGGAGTATAAGAAAGGTAGTACAATGTTTAGAAAAATTAGGAACGACACAGCTTACCTATATCATATGAAAAAATAACCATCTTGAAATAGAAATGTAGGACAATGTTTAGAAAATTGAGGAACGTTAAATCTTACCTATGTTTAAAAAAATAACCATCTCGTGAAAGAAAGGAAGGACAATGTTTAGAAAATTGAGAAACGACATAGCTTACCTGTGTCTTTTGAAAAGTAAGCAAATAATTCTGAAACTTATCCCTCGTAGATGGATGATTGTCCCCCATGGCTGGACGATGACCCCAGCCAGTAGAAAATATAATCAATTGGTCAAAAAGTCTACAACCGACAGAAAATATTCCCCACCGGCTTACAAGGCGTTTTCTACCGGCTGAACCCTGCCAGAAGTTTGTGTTTACTAGCAAAGTGCAGTTATAAAAATATACATACAGGAACAAATAAATTCAAACTTAACAATTATAAAACAAATATCAACAAAATATCAACATCTAGGTAAATACATTTATGGTGAATATCTTTATAGCTGAGTGCACATGACTAGAAAGTCAAGAAAACATATTTGTATTCTGTGTAAAATTTAATTTTTAAAAATCGCAGAGCGCTTTCGTTTCATATTTCCAACAAATATTTCCTTAATATTCAATAATTTCCATATTTGAAACAAATAAATGTGAACTTTAATTTTAAACAATTCACAATCTATATTTAAACAGTTCAAATTTCTTCATTCAACACCTATTGCTTTGAGTTAAACAACATTATTTGTTATTATTATAAAATTTTTATTGAATAAATGTGATTGTTCAATTCAAACCAACCATTTTCAGCGTAAATGAATATTCTTCAAGTTGAATAATTGCAATATTTGGAAGAAAGTTATCCAAATAGTAATTGCAAACAATTTATAATTTCAATTCAAACAATTTGAATTTTTTAATTGAACACTCAATTTCTTGCATTTATTAAAAATTGTTAATTCTAAACAAATCACTTTCTAACAAATACGTTTACTTCAACCAAACAATCCTTTTTCAGAGTGAAGAGACTGGTTGTGACAAAATTGTTGTTGGAAGAAGTAGTCCCATATGCATGCTCTTTGTCGGTGGATGATATTTTGCTAGACATTTTTCTCCGCATTTTCGTTGATTCTCCTAAATACTCTTTAGCCACGGCTGTGGATTTTCAGCCTCCCAATTTTTTCATACTGGTAATACCTTCTCCACTATCTGCCAATATGGTAGCCGAAGACCGCCGAAAACTGTGGCCCGTATATAATTCGTGGTGACGCGATCCCCTAAATTTGGTATTATCAATAAAGAAAATATTGTGTGACAAATGTGTATACTTTTTTTGATATTTTTACTTTTCCGCACTAGTGCGAAATTGTGGTTCTTTCTAAACTAAATTGAGTGCGGAAAAGTGAAAAAATATTAAATTTAATCTTACGGTTGTTTGAGTTGACTTTGCTAAAATTTCATGTTTGCTTAAAAATAATTAATTGGGTTTAATATCATTGATATTGTAAAAACAAATCCTTTCAATAGCAATTATTCAGCCGAGGCGAAGAGCTTATTAATCAAAGTACTTTTGAACGCTGTAAGTCAATGAATGAAAATACAAATCCAAGTATTTTCCATCATTTATTCGTTATCTAACTTATTCCATTCGGCTGTTCCACACTGTATAGTGAAACATCAGAAACATGGGACTCCGTGTTTAATCGCGTATATGCGTCAAATACAAAGCAAGCTAAAACGTGCCTGAAGTACGCTCGAACTCATTATTGTGCATGAATTTGTGCACGCATGGCACATTGGGATTTGTATTGTATTTTAAGGTGTTCATCCTCTGAATATGACAAAAAATATCAGTGACAGTTGAAAGATAACTTCATTCAACTCAATTGTTTAATCCCCTCTTAACTGAAATGTAATTTTATTAACATATTTTTTATTTTTTTACAGGTATGTGAATTTTTAACCAGATTTTAGTAAGTGAAATATCATTTTTTTTTCAAAAATATAGCAATAAATTGATTTTTATCCTACACTATGAGAGAGTTCAATTTTACCAGCTTTAAAGATGCGAAAACAATACCTTTTCCACGGCTAGCCGAGAAGATAAATTTTACGTTTCCACGCTAGCTGGCGCCCCAATTGACAAATTGAATAATTATTGTTAATTTGATTGATATCCCACTTAAAATAGCATATAAGTTATTTCAATCACATCATTCAGAAGAAACAAACATGAATAACTTAAAATAAACGTCATTAAACGTCAGTTTAAAAATAAATTGTTTAAGTTGTCAATGTCTGCAAATCCAATCATAAATTGTCGTATTTTGATGTTTGTTTGAGGTTATGGAGCCTGAATTAACTGAAATAATGTAATGTGTAAGCGTTGGTGTAAGCCTTACACTGTAAGATAAATACAATTTTTATATGAAATATTACCAACAATTATTAATTGTGTGGGATAAAAACACTGAATTTCATATTATAAAATGTAATTTTTATAAAAAGAATATCACCATCAATAATTATTGTGTAGGATAAAAATTACGTGTGAACCATGGCAGTAAAGTGCTTTTCCAGGCCTCAAGAGGTGGCCATATCTTCTTTCGGCCTGAAAAATGCCAGTTTACCTCCTAGGTATACAATATACTATTAAAGTCCATAATGAAAATACATACAAAGTTCATACTGCGAAAATCTGTAATATGTTTTTATACAGGGTGCTTCTAAATTCAAGCGATAAGATTCAGGAGGTAATTGCTAATATGAAATTAAGACAGATCTTTCCTTCATCAAAATTACCTTAGCCCACTCCTTTTCGAGATATCGCCCTTAAAAGGTGGTGACTGAAATTGAGTTTTTATTTTTTCTCTAAAATTTCCGTGAAGCTAGAAACTTGAATATCTGTTATTTTTGTACACTCGCAAATGATTTTTTCAATATTTCTGTCTTACAAACTGTAAAGCCTGAATGAATTCTTCATTATCATGTTCAAAATTGTCAACATCAACCGACTTCTCGTTGAAGACGAGGTTCACTGATGTAGAGATATACTTCCCAACGTCAAACGTCATTTATATTAGAGACCGAAAAGAAACGGTCTGTTACAGAGAAGAACCTATGGGCAGCCGCGTCACCTGTCGAGAGTCGACATTTCTACATTAAACCTACTATATCTCAAAAATTATGCATTTTATCGATTTATCTAATATTTCAAGAGTTATCGGCCGAGATAGAATAGCCGGTTAACTAAATGGGCCATGAATGGTAAACGGTACGTTTTACAGAAAAAGTTTATGGAAAGCTGAAGGTGCGAAATTTTATTCTCTACAATAATGGTTTCGATGACTATTGCCCTAAAGTGCAACGTTCCCAAGATATCGACCAAAAATGTTTTTTCAAGTTTGCCCCTGAAGCTCCACCGAAATTTGTCAGCATTTTGTAATTTTATACTTAGTGAGTGATCTTTAACTTTGAAGTAAACGTTACCTCTTAGATAACTTTTACATTCTCGGACTCGGTGCAAAAATTCGTCGTATTTTCAGTAGTAATACCCCTAGGGTCTTGATAATACCGAGATAATTTTGTCATAGAGAATGCTGAAAGCGTGTTGCTTGATAATAGTCCAAGGCCGCAGGCCGAGGGCTATTATCTTTGAGCAACACGCTTGAAGGATTCTCTACGACAAAATTTTGAGTATTTGTCAAGACCCGAGGAGTATTCGATAATTTTTTACTTTGTAGATATCAAAAAATTGATTGTCAATCTGACGTTCAATAATTTTCAATACAAACTTTATTAGTTTTAATCAAATATTATTCATTTTTATTTAAAACTATAGTTGTGAAAAGTACAATTGGTAAATTAATTGAATCGATGGATGCAATACCAAATCTTCGTGACATTTTTAATCCAGCTGTCAGTTTGACGTTTAATTAATTTTTAATAAAAAATGAACACTAAACTGAAAACACCACATGTAGGGTACCTATTATCGCTGTAATACAGCGGTGATTGGATGAAATTTGATACATGACTTAAAATAAAGTAATTTTATTGGTTACTATATTCAGTAAAAAATTATCCTTAAAATACACTATAAAATGAAGCAGGTTTTGAATAAATTTTTATCAAGAATTACATTTTTCACTAAAACTTCGAATAAAATGTTCCTCCTTTTTGGACACTCCATCCGTCGACACATTGTATATTCTGATTCAAACGCTACTTAGATGAAAAATATATAACATAATCTGGAAGCATAAATCGCTTTCCACGCAGCATCTCTATAATCTTTTTATTTATCCCGGCTTTCACTCGACATTCAATGCACGTTTACACATTGTTCGTTTTATATCGTTGCCGAAAAATGAATAAATTTTACTTAAACCATTCAACTCATACCATCGATTAATAAAATACTGTCTCATTCTCGGTATTTACGTTACGAATTACACCTATGCGGAATTCTGCGGAAATTGGGATTACTACTGTCGCAGCTGTTGAGAGAAATTGGAAAATTTCCTTCATGATCTTCCTTTCCAACGGTCCCAAGTTTTTAAAAATTCATGAAGTGACACAAAAGTTAGGTATATTGATTTACCTGCACCACTCATCCCTACAAGCTATTTCACAAGACGAAACAGAAAATAGCAGAGTAGGAAAAATTCATACTTTACCACTGTCCACTACATCCTTTATTTTTCTTAAATCGACCCCCAGATGATGATTGTGCGGTTTCTTACATAAAAACTGTTCCAGGAATTCCTGAAAGCTGCTTTTACAGCCTGATACAATATGAGAAATATGGTGTCCGCGAAATGTTTTTACATTTCATGCGAATTCTTACTTCGGAATATTCGTCTATACTACTTAAATCGAAACTACTTCTATATTTATTTTTAATAAGTGTTTGAGAATGATCTTTTTTCTTCGTAACTAGTGATAGGAATATATAAATTTATTCGTAAAACTATAGTATGAAGTATAGTATGAAGTATGAATCCGTTATGTCATGGAATAGCTAGTTATTTCATGAAATAACTGATCGTATCCGTTAAAGTGTAAAACTTTCTTATATTTCATGGGTTAATTAGTTATTTCATAGAATAATGATCTGCAGCCCGTTAAAGTGTGAAATAATCTACATCATGTATGTCGCACGACAAATACATTTACCTTCCTCCCCTATTGCATTTATGAATTATTACCGGCCATAGGAAGAGAACTTGGTTCGTGTAAAATCCAGTGTGCCAACAAAAAATGTTTTTGTTTTAGAAATAATGTTCTTTGCAATTCCAAGTGTCATTTTAGTAATCCTTGTTGTAACAAATGATTTTATGGTACGTTTCCATGAATACCATTTATACGCTGCATAAATTAGATAAATTGCTTGTTTTCATTTCAATTGTCTATTATTAGTTTGATTTAATTTTAGATAAATTGTTTATTTTACACTTTAACTGTCTCCCATTAGTTGATTTATAGAATACCTAGTTATTTCATAGAATAACTACTTAAAGTGTCGAATTAATAACATATTACACACTTTAACGGACACGATAAGTTATTTCATGGAATAACTAGGTATTCTATGAAATAACTGCATTATATTCCTTAACGGTAACATATACATTAGAACAAAACGTCTATTAGGGACACGCCTACCCAGGGGTATTGTTTGTTTCTGTCCACTGCAAACATGCCAGTTAATTTTGACATTTGTTATTTGTTGACAGGCGCCAGCTATGTTGTTATACAAAAGACAACCCTCGCATAACAGCGACTGAAAACATATATTAGGTCAGTTTGCGCGGCTGCCGTTTTCTTTATTATATCCTTGATTTTTTTTTGTCAATTTGATTATACTCTTAAATAAACAGAATTTCAAATTGTTTAACAATTATTGAAAAAATAAGGGTTGACAAAAATCGTTTTTTAAATCTACTTTTATCATGTTATAGTGCTTACAATTTTCGTGTGAGAGCAAAATTGAAAGAAACGTCAACGTAAAAGACGCCTGTGCTTGAAAGCTGCGTCGCAAGCTCCAGCGGAATTTATTACCTGATACCTAATTTTAACTCTACTGTTCCATTGCTTCCAGAGAATTTCAGGGATTTCAATTAAAAATAGGTTGAAAATGATACCAAATAATTGAAATAATGTCAGTAGGGACGTAGGGATAATAGAAATCGCTCCGCCAAACACCATGACGTTTATAATTGCTCGCAATAGATACCTAACGTATATTATATAGCAAAGCAGCTTTCTGCATAGGTTGCAGTTGTTGTTATTTCCGCATATGTTTATGTTGCTTACGTTGCAGCAAAATCAGAGAATACTCGAGATACAGGTAAAACTGAATCAGCACAATAATTATAATATAATAATAAACTATTAGTATAAATCTAAACAAAACAAATATTGGAAGATTTATTTTGAAGTAGGTATCTATAAAATTAGGAATTAAGCCACAATGTTTTTTTGGATACTTTTATTTTCGACGTTCCGGTGTAATGTTCCAAGAATAATTGTTAATTATATTTTAGTCCGGGAGCCAGGTACTGGATGTCCTGAATTGGATAGCTTTGCCAGATATCTTGAAAATTAGAGAGAAAAAGTGGTTTTGTTGAAAAAGTCCCGGATCTTAAAAAATAACTTGCATCCCGCAAAAATAAATTGTATACTGCACTTAAATGTCCTTCGGTTATTTTTTTATCAAAAGTTTTTCTGCACTTTCCCCAATCCAGTAAGATGAAGAATTAAATACCGTTGGGGCCAATTTTGAAAAATGGCCTTATAATTCTTAAAAGTAGGTACTCGAGATGTGATTGGGCCGTGGCCTGGTTATCAAAAAAATAAATCTATGTCCTGTTCCTGTCTAGCTGAACTCAATTCCAAAGTCAATAAAAATTTGAGGGATTGTTTGGAGATGGTAAAGAGAGTTTGCTGAGTTTTCGAACATGTGGACCCCGAGCTCTACACGGGAGGCCAAAAAATCGTTATATTTTTTGATGATTTTTATTTTTTTGCCAATTGTATCTAGACTAGTGAAATAGTGAAAGTCAGGAAAAACTGCGTGAAAGAGCAATAAATTTCCTACAGCATTCATTCATTGGCAAAAAGATTTTTCGACACAAGAATAACGAATATGCAGGCAGTCAAAAAATATGTTAAAATTATTACAAATGTTATGACGTGATCTTGTAAAGTATGTATATAGGAAGGGCTCCACGACGCGAATCCTGTTTAAGACAATTATTCAAACATTTTTTTCAGGTAACAATAGACAAGGAAGTTCAATAACATTTTGTTGATTAACTTCAAGAATTTTTCCCACATCAATGAATTTTTTGGAGTGTTCGGAATATACCATAATTTTTCGAAATTTTAAATTAACAATTAATACCTTAAAAATTATTGAAAGTGACCTGCCTGCTTTTGACGAGGCGCCCGCATGCCCAAAAATAGTAGTTTACCTAACTAGTGCGGATAGTGATACTTTTCCGCACGCTATTGCAGATGGCCGAACGACGCTTTAGCGAGTTCGGCCAGCAATCGCGTGCGGAAAAGTCACTTCACGCACGTGTTAGGTACACTATTTTTTCTACTAGCATGCGGAAAAAAGCCCAAAAGTTAACATAAAGAAACATTTCCTATTAAATACATATCAACAAATTAATTATTATTATTTTACATTAATTTGATGAGGCTTATACCAGGGCCATTAAAAAATAATTGAGAAATAAGTTGTTTTTTTTATTGAAAATTATAGCAAAATTATAATAAATTTATTAATTTTTCAGTCATTTGGTAAATTACAATCATACAAATATATATTTTAAATATTCAAATGTCAGTATACTCACCAAAAACTTGACAAATTTACTTTTCCGCACTAGTGCGGCAGGAGTGGACCGAGGCAGGAGGCAGAGTGGACGGAAGCGGAACGAGTGCCTTATGAAACGAGTGACTAAAGATGTTTTTGACACTAGGTGCGTACTATGCTTTTTCAACGCTCGCAGAAAAAAAATTATATTATATTATTTAAATCATAGCTGTCAAATATATAATTTTTAATTAGATTTACCTATGTAATATCTAAATTTGAAGCGATCTATTTGAAAAGTGAAATTTTTGTCATTTTCTTGATTAAAAAAAAGTTATGGCGCTGTCGAGGATTGAGCCCGCGTACTCTTCGTCAAAAATCCGATATTGTACCAACTAATCCAAATCACCTGTTATAATAGTGGGAAAATGTAATTATCTTGAAAGGTATTCATGATAAGTATGTATGAAGTATGATGAACAATAATAATCTCACTTTCAATATCTATAATTATCCAACCAATTAATAATTGTAATAACCTACCTATATTATATACTTAAACTACTTTTGAAATCAATTATGTTGACTTTAATTGTAACATTTTGTTTATTAATGTGTCAGATGTTGATAACACATTATTTGGTGAAATTATCACGTGGTCGTAGGGAAAATACTGTACATTACTCGTGTGAAAAATGTCACTTTCCGCACACGTTATGTAATATACTATATAGGTCGCTGTATGCGTAAAGCCAACTGGGCCAAACTACTCCCTTGTGATCTAATCTTATTTATTACAACTAAATAGTATATCATACACCAAGGTGGTGGAGACCAAGTACCAGAATTATTTCGCGAGGGTAATAAGGTGCGAGGCTTATGAATGTCTTCACCACCATGGTGTATATACAATTCTTTCAACTACTTGCCAAATTTAAGACAAAAATTGAAAATAATTCACAAACGTACCACGAAAAGCGTTTACTCCGTCGTCTGACTGACAAGTACACTGTCAGTATTCGATTTATTACGAACGTACTCGTTATGTCATCAGTCATTTTTGGTTTAGCGCGAATTTTGAACTAATGGCATTTTTATTCAAATAATTTTATCTTGATGGGTAATTTCCATCAGCAAATATGTTAAAGACAATCTCCTGGGTATACAAAATTATGTTGCACAAGTTTTTGTTGAACTACTATCCCTGATTTTCTCAAAGTATTTGAATTTGTCCATTATTGAACAAAATAGAAAAATTTATTAACCACGAATAGAGAAACTTAACTCCTCAGTTGACTAGAAGAAGCAATAATTGTCAACTTTACAGGTAGTAGTGGCAAAACATAATTATTCACCAAAATAATTGTTTTATAATTCTAAGCTCAAAAATGAAACAATTTTTCCTTCAAATGTAACTTTTTTTGGCGTCGAAATGACCCTCCACTGTTCGAAATGTAACACAAAACGTATGTATCCCTATTAGGCGTGTTATATAGATACCGAAGACCTAAACAAAGCTATACATACAATAGCTAAATTCCTCGGCTATTATATAACGATAAAATGAAATTTATGATTTCGGTACAATGAAAAAAAAGGCTTAACAAACAAATCGAAAGACTAGAATCAGTGTTGGATTAGCAAAGTTTTTTATTACAAAAATAGTTTTATAGGTCTGCTGCTTTTTTATTTTCTATTACTACGAGCTCGTCATTATCGTTGGCTTCTACTGCCATAGATAACATATCCATCCACTGAAGCCTCATTGTGTATGACCGATACTATTAAAGTGGCTACAGGATCTGATTAAAATGCGTTCAAACTGAATAATGATTAGAAATATTATTTTTGGTTATTTGCAAATGGAATTCAATTGGGTTCTATGGGCGTACTAAGAAATTCTTAGGGGTAAATTTGCAGAAATGCCCATCTATATCATGGGCGTAGGTACTATGAAAAGGGATTTATATATTAGTGATAATTTCCTTCTTAGGCTCATACAATTAGTTTGTGCAAATATCTTTATTTTGAGCACTATAAAAAGTATTTAAAGGGGAATCCATCTATTAGTGAAAACTCCCATCTACCATGTGCGCACGAGAATTTTTATGGGAGGGATTGAATTATAAATGGAAATTTTATTTTCCATGAGCGTACGATACAATTTTTATCCTAGAAACATTTATTTATAATAGTTTCTAGATCATATTAGTATAATGGGATTTTTAAACGTTAACTTTGTTAGTTAACATTTCAGATAATAAAAATGTGCAATAATGACTTCAGAATTTTGATTTTTGGTGGAATAGTATATATATAGTTCCTAAAATTATTTCATTCAAATATTTAATAAATTATTTCACTTTTGTGATTTGCGGTGGAATAAACTAGTAGACCAAAAATCAATATTCTATAGGTATTTTACCGCGAAATTTAAAATTTCGAATGGTCTTTGAATAAGGATGAGAAAGGTACTTCTCTCATCGTCTGTTGACATAGCAAGTTTGGAACTGTGCAGTAATCCAAGTAATTATTTTAACTCCAGTTTACACAAAATCTAATAGGCAGCCGTAACTTTTTAAGTAACTATCTGAATTACTGCACAGTTCCTGGAAGACAAATAGTTCCTAGAAGTTCCGTAGATACAAGTTTCCTGGACACATAAAGTTTCTTGAGTAATACAGTTTCCTGGATACAGTTTCCAGCATACAGCTTCCTGCATACAGTTTCCTGAGTAAAACAGTCTCCTGGACCACTACAGTCCCTGTAGTACCAACTATTAGTTCATAGAAGTACATCAGTCTTTTGGATGACAAACGCCTCCTTAACGTTCCAATAATTAAAGTTACAACTTCATCTGGACTTCATCTTTACATACATAAATTTTAGTGTGCTAAGTATTTTTTTATTTGTTTACTAACCCATCTTTTTTTGTAATTTCAAAACCGTAATTATATACATTTTTTTTACTCTGTTAGTTTTATTTACTATACAGAAACTTTAAGTTCTTTTTTTTAAACAGATTAAAAGTTAGCTGACCATTAAATTCGATTTTCTTTCAAATTTACTTTTTCTATTTTTCTTTCTAGTTTTGCTTAAGTAAATACTTTTCTTTATATTAATAAGGTAACAAGGCCCTGCGAACTGGCTAAGGTTACCTCCAAATTTATTGGTTAGTCAGGCAAGAACCTGCATTTTCACTTTTAATTTTTTTTTATTATTCAACATCATTTTTTTTAACGTCATTGGACTTTTTATTGTTTTATTGGCGCTCAACGTCAATCAACAACAATAAGGTTTCAATTTGTAACAATCTCAATCTCCCATAGACGTATGGTGAAATTTTTAAAAGAGGTTCATTTTTTTTCACTTTTGTTTGCAGTTTCTATGACAGTCTATTCCTTCTGTTTTGAAAGAAGAGCAAATCAATCAATAAACAATTAGTATTTGTAGAATTTATGACATATAAACGAAATTAATTACGCATATAGTTGACGGTTATATAATAATAATCTCGATAAGTGTGAAAAAATTCAAAATTGTCTGGCACAAGGTCCATCTTATGAGAACCAGCTTAAAACAAATATATTCAAAATTATTAAATACATTATTAATGATGATTAGGAGTTTTACGTCACACATTTTTTTTGCTGAATAATTTGATAAACTTTCTTTCAAAATATTAATCTTTCCTAGGAAAAAACATTTTTGATGCGTTTCATATGAAATAGACAGTTGAATACAGGGTGACTAATTAATGTGATAAAGTAGATGTAGATCTGTTATCATGAAAAATACCAAAAGAGTTATCAATAAAAATTGGAAATAACTTTAAGCTTCACATTTCAAAATAACTTGCAGGGTGTTTCATAACTCGGTAGCGGTTCAATGGCTATGGTTTCTTAAATGAAACACCCTATATTTTACGTTAAAACTGGAAACCACTCCACAACAATATGCGGTTGAATGCAGATAAATATATACAGGGTGTTTTCAAATGACACTTACAACGTTTGCATGTAGGTACCTCTCGTAAAATTGGACAAAATGATATAAGGATTGTGGGGTCCAGCACATTTACTTTTCGAAATACAGGGTGTTAGAGTTTCAAAAAAATAAAATGTTTTAATCCGATATCTTTGAAATGGATGAAAAAATTAAAAGAATCCATGCAGCTACAGTAATTATTTTCGGCAAACGCCAGTCTTTACAAGGTATGCTATTCTCGATGAGAAAACGTTGCAAATTATGTATAAATGAACATCTCTTGTAATTTGTTGGCTGCTTAGCTCTTTTATTAATAAAATCACAAGTTTGTACAAATATTTTCAACAATCTTCTTTGAATGTTTTAGATGCATTGCTGTTTCATAAATTAGTTCCTGTTACATATTCCAACCATAAGTACTTGGTAGTTATTGAAAAAAATTGAAGAAAAAAAAAGTGATCTTGCAGACTTCATAAAATCATTAAATATCTTGAAAACTACGAATTTTTTTTATATGTATAGGTTATTCGTTTTTTACGTGGAAACCATTGAGGAATACAAAATTGAATAAAAAATGCTTCAAAAGTCAGAGGCGTAAAAAATGGGAGGGGAAAGGTAACAAATCTACACCACTGGATTGAAAAATTAAAAATATTGTTCTATAAAAATATACCTTTTTACATTTAAAAACAATCTGCCAATTTTCAAATCAATTTATTCATCCATTTTAAAGTTATCGAATTAAGACATTTATTTTTTTCAAACTTCAATCCCCTGTACTTCGAAAAGTAGGTAAATGTGCTGAACCCCTTGATCCTTATATCATTTTGTCCAATTTTACGAGAGGAATCCACATCCAAACGTTGTACGTGCGTCATTTGAAAACACCCTGTAGGTATATAAATTAGAAATGGAATTGTACCTACAGTGAGAAACTTGCTTAAAGCCAATTTCAATCAGGCAAGCCAGAGCCAGAGAGCCAGAGAGAAAATCTGGCAACATTGCAAATATCAAATATGGAATCTACGTATCCTAAAATAGGTGTACTCCAAATTTTGTACAATTGGCACTAACAATTTACGAGATAATTGGCCGTTTCTAGACTTTTGGGCCACTTTGTATACCTATGTTTTGAGCGTAGACGCCTTCATATTATACAACGTTGCCACGCATTACATTTTATCACTTATCTACGTATTTAACAATATTTAAAATACGTTTTATTTTATATCATCGTTATTTGAGCTAACCGATGTTTTATGAACACTTCTGTCAGACAAAATTTCCAAAATAATAACAAAACTCGGATAAGATACCAGCAATCAGAAATATTGTTGATGTTTTTGAACTTTAAAAGTTGAAATCTAAAACACGCTGGTTAGCAGCTGATATCAATTGATACTGGGGTCATTATTGTGTAGATATGCGGTTAAAACTTCAAACAACAACGCTTTGCATTCAGTAAAATTTATTAGAATCAAAATGGTGTCGTTTGTAGAAAAATCCGCATTTCTTGTTATATTTTTGTGTGTAAATAGTGTTTTGACGCGAACAAATACATTCGTCGATGTGAAAGTGTCTTTAACATCGAAAAAACAACCCAATAAAAACGAACAAGTCACCATAACGTCCGATAATTTACCGTACAGTTTAACTAATTACGATCCCGATATTCATGATTCTATTAAAATCGAAGGGCAGTCCTTACCCATCATATATGAAGGAGCTTTTAGGCATTTAAACGCTTCGCAGCTGATAATTATCAAAACTAATTTGAAAGAACTGGAAGTAGGAGCTTTTAAGGACCTTAGAAAACTGGATTCTTTGGTTGTTGCTTCGAATTTGATAAAAGCTATAAAGAGAGGAATATTCACGAATTTACAAATAACGAAGCTTTATTTGGACGATAACAAAATAGAATCAATCGAAGGTAATTTTATTTTATAAACTTTTTTTCAATACTCCTTATCCTGCTTCCAAAAGGGTGTTTTTGCCCCATTCCTTATTAGTTCATCTGCTATTTCACTTCCTTCTACTCCAGTGTGTCCTGGAATCCATAGTAAGGTGACGATATTATTATCCCCGAGTTCAATAAGTTTGCTATTGCATTCCAATACCATTTTGGAACTGATCACACAAAAACTCAGTGCTTCAATGGCTGCTTGACTATACGACTTGCCTTGCCTTCTATATCCCTTATCAATATTGAACACTGCACACTCTCCGATGGTGTTAATTTGCGCTTGAAAGATACTTGGGGCTATTCCCAACTTCGTTCCTGGTCGATACCCTTCTATCCCAGTTCCTTTTTTCCATTATGGTATTCCTCCCAACTTTACTTGCATCCCATTCTCTCTTGTTGCCCAATTCCGCATCGAATTATTTTGAAAAGTATTCTGATATCTGAAAAAAAAGGAGGTGGCCACACCATACAGAGTGGCCCAAAAGTCTGGAAATAGCCAAATATCTCGTAAATTGTTAGTCGCAATGCTACAAAATTTGGGGTACACCTATTTTAGGATACGGAAATTCTATATTTGATATTTGCAATGTTGCTAGATTTGTCCTTTATCTTATATAATTCGTAGCTTTGGTTTTTCAAATTCTTTACCCATTATTTCAGTCATTTTTGGAATCTATTCAATACGAGTTCAACTATATGTAACACTTAGGATTTTATGAAGTCTATAAGGTCTAAAATACGCTACGCCTATTTGTAAACTGAATTTTTCAAGTATCCCAATAAAAATAATCTTTAGGATTGAAATCCGGTGAACGTGGAGACCGTTAAATTCTACCTCGTCTACCAATCCATAGTCCAGGAAATATCTTATCTAAATTTACATCTACATTTACACCAAAATGAGCTGGAAATCTAGCTTGTTGAAATATCTGATTAAAATTGCCTCTAAACAAGTTTCTTAGTGTAGGTATATACAATTTAATTTTTAAGTGGAAGTTCATATTTATTTGACGTTAAATTTCCTTCAATAAAGAATGCCCACTTAACAAAATCACAGCATTCTACATTTAAACATTTAAATTCCAATAAAGACTGAATATACAGGGTGATGATTCCGAAAAATCAAAGTTACTAATAATATAAAAGGAACAGCAATACTGGCAGCATTTCAAATAACAAATCTGGAATCTACGTATCCCAAAATTTGTACAAATAGAACCAGCAGTTTACGAGATAATTGACCGTTTCCAGACTTTTGGGCCACTCTGTATATACAGTTGTGTGGGGTTGAGAATCACTTCCATGTCGCCGTTGAGCATGTTCTCACTGCTCCTGTAACGCATATACAGGCTGAGGCTAATTTTGAACGAATGACTTTTGGAAATGTTCGATGTACTTTTTGAAATAAATAAACAAATTTGCATATAATATCATATATTCGAACAAAATGGTTGAGACAATTCAAAGTTCAAAATATTGGAATGCAATAATCCTTCAACATCCAGATGTTTGTCGAATATTGGAGAGCTGTATCAAAATTGACGAAATGCTTTACAATAATTCAATAATTTGATATTTTATAATTGGCAAAATAGATTTTCTGGAATACTTTTTCCATTGAAAACCCATTTCTTTTAATGGTTTCCATAGTGTACTAATAATTCCACTGTTATTAACACTTTTACATGAATGTCTGTAAATTATTTGAAACAATTAGATATCAATGTTTTTTTCATTGAAAGGGCCGATTTTTCAGTGTTTACACGACCCTTCCAAATTTTCTATGATTGCACTAGAATTCAGAATAGACTGTATTACACTGCAATTTTTTTTCTTTTTTTTTTCGGGCTGATTTGGGAAACTGATGACCGAATGGGTCCTACCCAGTTCCCAGACTGTGTTGAACTCATCCCATACGGAAATACCTACCAACAAACCCACCTGAAAGTCGCCGTTACTCCCGCCTTGGAATCACTACCCTAGCAAGACTGGCGGTGGTCATCTCTGTCATCTTCTCCCTTCTATCACTCCTACCTCCCACATGCCATATCGGGTCCTTCTCTTTTCCTAATCATGTTCTCCACTACGTCCATCCATTCCTCATCGCGCCTCCTCATTATCTTCACCATATTTCGCCAATACACCGTCTCCCTCGGTTTATTTTAACTTCTTCAGCACTTCCTCGCTCTTCCAGCATCTAAACACATGTGCCACATCATCCTCCACTTCACACCTCTTGCACACTCTAGTCTCTTTTTTTGCAATCTTGGTAACCTACTCTAGACCCATGTCCTGTGAGCACCTGCGTCAAGAAGTAGTTCACTTCCCCGACACTACACCTTGCAAGTTGCAGCTAAACAACTTTTAGTAAACTGTTAGGAATACACAACTTGAACCTCCTTACTAAATGGAGAAACCTACAATTATTGCATTTTCGGTGAAATTTGTAGGGAAAGTATTTATCTGCTTATAATTAGATTACCATAACAGATTTTTGGAATTAAAACAAAACAAAATTTCAAACCTTAATCGACAAATAGGTACTTATTGAACATTATTTCATGATACGGCTATGACATCTTTAATACACTGGGCTTTTGGCCTGTCCAAACCTTTTTCTACTGTTTTGTACACCATATGGTTATAAAAGATCACTAAAAGACTTGCATTGGTTCGGGTACATTCAGGAAAATTTTAAGAAATATTTAGATTATTCTGTAGAAATATTACCTACTAAGTTTTGCAATAGACTATATAGACTGGTAAGTTTTTGTTCCATACATTTTGAATGTAAATAAACAAACTAATAGTGCAGAATGTTTGCGCTCGGCAAGCAATCGTCCAGCCAGAAATTGTGGACAACACATTCAATGCCGGCGGCAATAACAAACATTATGGTCGTGCCATAATGAAAATTTTAGCCAACATTGGCTATTATTGTTAGCTAAGGTGACGGCTCAAAAACACCCTCTGGTGCAGGTGTAAACGGGCGCAGACCTAGGACAGAAATTTCAACCTCTCTAGTATCCTATGCAACCGTATTTCAGGCGGAAGTTTACGCCATTGTTTCATGTGGGGAGAGAGTGGAGCAAGTCAATCTCATATATAGAACAATAAAAATTTTATCGGACAACCAAGCGGCTTTGAAAGCACTTAGCTCTCACCGTGTAACGTCGAAATTGATTTAAGACTGCCAAAAAAGTCTCTCCTCAATAAAGAACTCAACTCAATGAAGAATTGCTGGTCTGGATCCCTGGCCATTCTGGCATGGAAGGAAACGAGAAGGCAGACTCTCTTGCAAGGGAGGGTGCCGCACGTGTTTCTATCGGACAAGAACCTACAATTGGCATCGCAATAAGTTTTGCCAAACAAACACTAAATACCTGTACAGCAAGAAGAGCTTTAGACTTCTGGCATAATTTACCAGGATTGGTTCATTCAAAGGCTTTTACACATCCTACGAAGAATGACTCCAAACAAATGTTAGACTATAGCAGGCATGAGCTACGTTGTCTAACAGGCCTTTTAACAGGCCACTGTCTTCGAATCATCTCATGGACTGTCGGGAGATCCGACTTACCGTCTTTGTCCGGAAGATGATGAAGCAACAGGGCATATAATTTGTACCTCGAATCAGGTATCTGATGTTTGGCAGGGTCTATCTCTCGCCCTTGGATCAGAAATATTATTCACCAAATAAACTAATCGGCTTTGTTAAGAAGCTGAATTTGTTTGGTGAAATCTGAATGGGTGTGAGCCACAATAGACTTTTGCCAGTCTCAGTGGAGGGCCTTATAGACCCACTCACCACAAACCTAACCTAACCTAACCTAGCTAAGGTGAACTAAAAATGATATCCAGCTCTTTCTCTTTCAATTTTGATATATTTTTTTGTTGATTTTTTACGGTGAATACTTTCATGAATACAGCCGCTCATATCTTTTGATCAGTATAGTTTTTTTCACGATCCAAGAAGCTGACTTAACTTGACTTAGGCTTGAGATGCAGTAAAACCATAAAACGTTTCGGATTTACCGTGCAGAGACCCACTATACCTGATAAAAATGAAGTATTTATACTAAGAATGATCCAAAAATCAAGAGTTTTCAAGTTAATAATGTATTGCATGTCAATATCCCATCTCAGGTCAGGTCAGTTTCTTAGATGGTGAAAAGAACTATACAAGTAGCAGGCCAAATTCGATTTAATTTCTTTTGCTTTGATAGGTGGCTCATTCGATGGTATGAAAAAAGTTACTTCCATGTTATTGAGTTTGAATAATATAAAAATAATTGAGACAGGGACGTTCAAAGATCTAGAAGAATTGGCGACGTTGAGACTTGATTTTAATAAAATCGAAATATTACAAGTAGGTGCTTTCGAAAATTTACGAAAATTATCGAGATTGGATTTAGGTAATAATTATATAAAGGAAGTAGAGGCCAGTTCGTTTGGTAAGTTAATCTTTTTATTGTTAATAAAGGGCTTTGACCTGTGAAAGTTTCTGTTTGCCTATATTCTAGTACGTCCTTGCATATAATAAGAATAACATAGTTGGTGCTTGTCAATGTCATGTATTAACCAGCTCTGTCTATCAGATTTTTCAGTAGTACTTGTTGGTACTTCATTCATACTCAGCTGCAGAGCTTCTGCATTCCTGTGAAATATAATTCAATTAACAAAATAATATCACAAGTCTTAATAATTTAACCTATCATTGAAAGCATTCAACTTCGTAGATTTAAATACTGCAATCACCAAACGTGATGGCGAGCCCGCCCCATGCGCACAAACTCATTTTCAATGTTACCTTCCACTACAGCTCTTTCAAGACATATAAATGCTCTGTACCATCAGCTGTCCTCCAATTCTGTTGGCGTTTGGCATTGTCTGAATAAGGCTTATCGTAATCCAATAGTAATTTAGTTGGGAGAGTCTAAGCCTGCGCGATCGCTCGCCATTACGTTGGGCGCTTGCAGTATATATAATTGGTATTGATAAATAATTGTTATTACTCACGTCTTTTACATCAGTAAGCGTTTCCCACTGTAGCATTCTCATAAAATACAATTTATGAAAGATGTAACTATCTTTTGGCATTTATTGTTCCATTGCTTGGATATTTTATTGAGTTTAGACACACACTAAGGATTTGCCTAATTAGTTACCAATGGAAATTATCATATTTTTTGAATATTGAAGAGATAATGAATTCAGGAGCACCAGAAAATCTTGTGAAGACGATGATCGACATCAATAAACAATAAGGGCCAGTTGTATGAAGTATAGTTAACCTAATGTCTATGGTTAACCCACGATCACAGCTATTGAAGTGTTGTACGAAACGTAGTCAATAAATATTTTGGTTAACTCATGAGTTAACTATACAATTTAGGGCCAGTTGTATGTAACGTAGTTAACCAATTGATCAACTGAACCAGGTTAAAATGCTAGACCTAACCTCAATTGTGTCAAAACTGCTGAATTTTGCGAATTGATCAGACAACGTCTTGCAGTTTTTCCAACCTGCATGCTGTAAAGGCACTGGCCGTTAAATATAAATTGTTTTTACGGCTGGTGAATTCATATTTATTCTGATAGACAGGAAAGTAACTAAAAATGACGCCATCGTCATTTATCGTAAATAAACCATAGATTGTTATTTTAATACGTTGAATATTTAATATTTCACTTTCTCGTATTTATCAGTCGAATTAAGATAAATATTTTGATTCGGGTTGCTTTAACAAATTGTTTTTATTTTCTGTAATTACTATTCAGCTTTGATCACATTGGTATGTTTCAAATTGACATTATCAGGTTAAATGTTTCCTAAAAACATTTGTTCGTTATAAGAAATAAGTAAATTGATAAACTAATTTATTTCTACTACTAGCTGTGAAGTTGCTCCTTCTAGTTGCACTTCTCTATTGGTGGTTGATAATTTTTTCTATTATTAACCTAGGTAAATAATGGACAAATTCAAATATTTTGATAATTCAGGGATAGTAGTTCAATGAAAACTTGTGCAACATAATTTTGTATACCCAGAAAATTGTCTTTAACATATTTGCTGCTTGAAATTACCTATCGAGATGGAATTATTTGAATAAAAATGCCATTAGTTTAAAATTCGCGCTCAACCAAATATGACTGATGACATAACGAGTACGTTCATAATATATCGAAAACTGACAGTGTACTTCTAAGTAGGACGACGGAGTAAACGCTTCTCATGATGCGTTTGTGAATTATTTTTAAGTTTTGTCTCTAATTTGGCTAGTATTGGAAAAATTGTATATGCACCATAGTGTCTTAATCCTGGTGCCGGATCAATAATAATAGTCTTCACTTCCTTGGTGTCAAATATACTATTAAAGTATTCAAGCAATTAGAGAAGCGTAATTTTTCACCTATTTGTTGATTGTTCTAGAAATATTTATTAATAGGATACCCCTCTTGATTCTTACCGGAACTCGCGTACAGAAATATCTTATTTCTAAACCAACCGAGCTCTTAAATGGATGCTTTTTAACAGCTTCCTGCTTTCATAAAAGTATATTCTTAATTTTCAACCTCAAACTAGTTAAAGTACTTTTAACCCCATCCTTATCATCACCATCATTCCATTATTAATTCCATTTTCTTGCCTCTTGCTCAACTCATTTATAACTTGATTGATGACTGTTTCAGTGAATTTGCCAGCGCTGAGCGTTCTTCTACTACAAGTGAATGAATTAGAGTATATTTCTTTGAAAAATTTGGATAGCTTGATAGTTTTGTGGATATTCGACAACAAATTGAAAATGTTGAATATGGAAATGTTAAATGGTTTGAAAAGCATCGCAAAAGTTAATGCTACCGATAATAAAATTGAAGTTCTACAGGGAACGGTATCACGACCATTCGATATGGTTTATTTGGATTTATCTTATAATAAGATATTTTATATTCAAGATTTTCAGTTCAATGGATCTAATATAGAAGGTAAATGTTTTTGAAAAATATTGTGAGTACAGAAGTTTGAACGACGAAGTTCTCGGAATGAAGCTTTGAGGTTATTTTTATTTTGAAGAGCATTTTGTCAAACCCATTAATCGGCAGAATTAATCGCCCACCCAATTGTTTTTATTTAGCTCTTAAACTTTCGGAGGTTTTCCTCACTTTTCGACATCAATTGATATGACGTGACATTTTGACAGTATATAATGCTTAACTGTCAATGTTTGTTTATTGTTGTCATTCTTTCGCTTTTTATTAGTAATTTGATTCCAATTTGCTAGTCTTTTGACAATTTTTTTTTATATTAGACTTAATTAGATTTGTTAAGTGCTGGTGTATATTTCGTAAAATCGGTTTATGTGAAGTTCAAAACAGTTTTATTCAAAACAATGTCATTGAGAGCAGAACTTGGTGCTGCTCGTGAAACAGTCAGAGATGCCATAAGACGTTTTTGAGAGACAGGTTCTTACACCAGAAGGCCTGGCCAGGGCCGCCATCGGTGCACTTCAATGAGGGACGATCGTTTTGTTGTCAGCACGATTTTAAGAAATCGATTCTGTACTGCTGTTTAAGCCGATACTCGTCTTGCTTAGGTTAGGTGTGTGAAGGTCAGCAAGAGAACCATAAGAAGGAGTTTGGCAGAAAGGAGTCTTATAGCGAGACACCCTTACCGAGCCCCTTAGCTTCGCCTGCATCACAAAACAACTAGACTTCGGTTTGCAAGTGAATACGGTATGTGGAATATGGATAAGTGGAAGAGCAATACCTTAACAAAGTTGGCATCAGAGCTTTGCCATGGTAAGCACAAAGTCCAGACCTCAATCTAATTGAACACATTTGGGACAACCTTAAAAAGCGGATTCGAGCACGAAGACCATCTCCAACCACTATTCAAGAGCTGAAAACTGCTGCGGTGGAAGAATGGGAAAACATCTCACAAGCTGAAATTCAAGCCATCATGGATGCAATTCAACGCAGGCTTAGTGATGTGATCAGAGCAATAGGGGATAACACTCGTTACTAAAGTAAATTTGGTTAATAACAATACTTTTTTATCGATACATTTCATGTTCATCTCATCTTATTCAGAAGGTTAAAAAATTTCAAAAACTATTTTTCTTTCATTTCCTGAAATTAAACAAAAACTTCCATTTAATTGGTATTTGTTTTGCTTTTTCAAGATGTACTTAGACATTAGAGAGTGAAAAAAAATCAAAATTACAAGTATGTCCAATTAAATAATAAAACATTGGGTGGGCGGTTAATTCTGCCGGTGTAAGTTTTGAGAAAACCTGGATTTTTGCTATGGGTAACACAATAAGAATTTAGTAGGTTACACACCAAAGGCGAAGCATGGTTTTATTGATGAGGCAGATTTCTCTTTTCGTAGAAATTAATATGGGCCGATTATCAGGATACGATGAATACGGAGAAAGATAAAAAAGAAGCTTTTCCCCACTACTAGCTGTGAAGTTGACAATTATTGCTTCTTCTAGCCAACTAAGAAGTTCAATTCCTTTATTAGTGGTTAATAACTTTTAACCTAGGTCAATAATGGATAAATTCAAATATTTTGAGGATTCAGATATAGTAGTTCAACAAATAATTTGCAATAAAATAATATTGCGATTATAAATTGAGATGTAAGCTATCCTATCTTCCAAGTTGAATCAAACTGCACACGATGTACAAATTTGATTAAAATCGGTTAAGTAGTTTAGGAGTCTTTCGTGGACAAACACGTGACACATAATTTATATATATTGAGATGATAACTAATGATGAAAGCTACCGATAAAAATGATTTTCGTATCGCTGAAGGTCACTCAAGCTGGTGTGAATCGATAATTAGGTAATTTGTTAATAACACTGTAACTTGTTGTCAAAAAAAATGTATATACAACACGATGGTGGAGACATTCATAAGCCTCGCACCTTTTCCGCTCGGGGCAAAGCCCCTTGTTGAATAATTTTGGTGTTTGGTCAATACTATTAAATAACCAACTTGGTGTATAATATTCTATTATTCCACATTTTATCAAGGATATGATCTACTGTGAATGGACAAGGAAAAAATTGGACAGTACATTTTTTGCAGTCTTAAACTTCAAAGTATTATTGATTTTCTAATTGTCGAATCTTTACGTAGTGTCTGATAGGGACCAGAATTTTAAAAACACAATTATTTTTGAGTTGAGAATATAAAAAATGTTGTTTAATTTCTAAAAAAAACTAACGAGCAGAATAATGAATACTACACAAGAAACATACATGTGCACACATTCCGAAAATTCTGCTAATCTTCAAAAAAAGAATAACCTCTACCAAATTCCTGATCTATAGGATATTGATATTCATCTAGATTTTAAAGTTGAACTACAGAATTTTTGATATCTTTTTATTTCAGATCTACTTTTGAACAACAATTTAATCTCAACGATATCTCGCTTAGCTTTCAATTCGTCCCAGATAAAAAAACTTCGTCTCCACAACAACTACTTATCGAAAATCTCGAATGAAACTTTCGCTAATCTAAAAACGGACGAGCTTACTCTTGACAATAACCAAATTTCTGATATCGAAGAAGGAGCATTTCAAAATTCAGTCATTAAATCCATAAATTTGGACGGGAATAAACTCACCAAAATTAAGCACGGAGTGTTCGATAGCCCTAACCTGAGGTATATTTCAGTTTTGAGAAACGATGCTTATAACGTCAGAGCTTTTAATAATGTATCGAACCTTGCAAATTCTAGATTCACACGATCTACGCTATAGAATTACCAAAAATGTATTGCGAATTTGTGCGTTCTGTTAAAATTCGGGACAAACTTGATAAAGTGTACTATTCAAGTCCCACAAAATAGATGCTGCTGGTGAAAGAAATTTGTGAAAATTGTTTTATAAGAATAATTACAATGGGCCTTTTCAGTACACAGATGCATAGAACCACTGTTTATTTGAAACTCCACTGATAATGTAGCTTTGTCATAAAGTTCAATAAAAAAGATGAACAAATATTATGGTAATACTCGTGGCAAGTGACGTCAAAATAAGGTTTGAAATTATGTTGGCAGCATTTGTATGTGTGTCTGACCAATTGCTGATAGTGCCAAGGCCAAAGTATCCAACGAAGCAGAGCCTTTAGTTTTTGTGGTACTTTGATTTACTTTTCGAATATTGTACTTTTAAGTTGATTTATTCATTCATACGTTTTGGTTGTGCTCAGCCTAGCAGCCCAGGCAATTGTACCATTTCCCATATTATCTTATTGCAGAAGCTTCGTGTCTTCTATATAGGCCACTAATTTGACTGGGTGGAGATTCAGTAGTTATGATGGTTGCTCTCCAAAGTGCTTCCGTCTGAGTCATTGTATGTTCTCACAAAAGGAGAGTATGTGAGTGGGTGTTTCGTCATGGCCTTCACATTTCCTACACATAGGTTCACCAACTTTGCCTATTTTGTGCAGATGCTTCTTTAGAGCTCAGTGCAGTGTCTAGTCACCAGGTCGGGAACTGTCTTCAACAGCATGGATGAGAGTTCGATTTCTACTATCAGGTAAACTCTTTGTGAGGAGGTGTCCTTGTATCTGCTTCGATTTGGATTGGTTTTCCTTATCTAGCTAGTTCTTAAATAATCCTTAAGGATTCCACCAAACGATTCCGGATCCATGAAGTCTCCTTCAGAACCCTCTCTAGCTAACGGATCTGCCATTTCATTCCCTACAATTTACTGCCCTTTTTATATTTTTTTAGGATAGAAATTTAGCTTACACAAAATACAAAATACCGGGTCATCTTTTTAAAAAATGCTCCAATTTATAGACATTAAAATAATTACTGAAAAGGCCCATTATAAAATATGTGATAGGTAATTGTAAAAAGCATTTGATATAAATAAAAACTTCTTTTTTCTTGGCCTTATCCTTGTTTCAGTAAATCATCCTTAGGTTATGTTATAAAGTAAGATCCCAGAGCGATAAGACATAACTTATTTTCAAATAGATGAAATGTTAGGTTCTCAGTAGCATCTCGTGTGCTTTGAATACCTGTGTGTTTGTGGAGCTATCCTAAGGGCACCTGGGCAGGTATCACAGCAAGAGAAAAGTTATTTATAGACAAATAAACTGATTTGTTTGACCCCCTTTGTTTAAAACTAACATTGCTTATTTATTATTAAGAAGCCATATTAACGTGAAAATATTGGGAAATTTTGATATAAAAAAATGATTTATTTGAGTGTAATTCTTCAGAAACTATAAAAGTTTAGGAAGCACAATATAATATTTTTTTGAAAAATATAACGATGCTATTTGGGTGAAAATTGTTTTCATTACCCAGAAAAAAACCTAACATCTTGAATAATATTCCATCACTTTAAAACAACAAATTAAATATTCATAGTAAATCATTTGAAAGTTTTGACAGCAATTTACATTTTTTAAATAAGTCTATAGATTATTAGCCTCAAATAAGATCTACTTTATACCGAAAAAATAAGTATTTCAGTGTAATTGTACATTTATTGTTACGAGCAAAAAACTTATTTGCTACAAATCACATATTTTTTTACCCGTAAGAAATCACATTAGCCTACAAATTATGTGGCAATTAAAACAAATAATTCTCACCCCACCCTCCCCTATTATTCAGTAACGGTCACCACCGGTATACGTTTGGCGTCAGTCTGCATGTGAAATTAGATCAGTTTTTGCAATTTGACTGATTATTTTGTTTCTGTAAAGTTTAATAATAAAATGAATTAATTGTGAAACTCATGGCGATTACAAGAATTGTGAGATATCTTTGAAGGTAACGAAATAAATGATAATTATATTCAAGTAGGTAGAGAAGTAACAAGCAAGCGAAATGTAGGTACCTGGAACATACACATTACACATTTCTCAATTAAACCTGTCAGATCTACTCTACTAGAGAGGATGCTTAAACTTAATCTATCCAAAATCAATTACAAAAGCTAAAATACGTATTCCTCGCCCTTGCCGAATTTTTGGTATGAAATGTATATTGGTCTGTTTGAAATTTCATGTACGATACCTTTTTTTTCGGGCTCAGATGGGAAACTCATGTTCGAATGGCTCTTAACCAGTACCCAGACAGTGTTGGGAATGCCCACCAACCAAACCCACCTCAAGCTCGCTGTTAATCCCGCCTCGGAATCACTACTCTAGCATACTTCAAGGCGGGCGGCGATCCCTCACACACTCTCCGATATCTACTCCCTTCTATCACTCCCATCTCTCACATACTTTCTCTTTCTCAATCATGCTCTTCACTAGATTCATCTGTAACACTCTCCATCCATCCTCTACATTTTTTCTTCCTGCGGTCTGCTTTTTCCTTCCTCCTACTTGCCCTCTGAGGGGTCAAGAGGGTACCCCCCATGTTTTCCCCCTCCGTCTTCTTCCACTCCCTTCCTTCCCCTACTACATTCTGTCTCCCCTGGCTTGTGTCCTCTTTCCTCACATACCCTATGCCGACAGTCTCTGGCCATGTGCTCCACGCTCTTACATTCTCTTACCCCTTATATTCACCACTCTCTTGGCATTACACCCCGCTAGCTGGTGGCCCTTTACTCTACATGCTAAGAATCTGCACTCCTCTCCTCCCTCTACAATATTTACCCTATTCCAGTCCAACTTAATCTCCCGTTTTCCTAGAAAGGCTTCCGCTTTCTCCCACTCCACCCTCACCACCGCCATTTTCATCCCGTTCCTTTCCCTTACCACTGTCATCACCCTTGTTCCTTCCCCAATCAATTCCTCAATTTTCTTCCTCACCAGTTCATCTTCAATCCATGGGTCTATTCCCACCATCTTAATTGTTTTTGTTCCCCTTCCCGCTTCCACGGCCTGTTACCCTTTCAACTATAACCACCCCCCTGTTCCTTGAGACTCTAAGTCTATCCACCCACTTTCCTTCCATCTCCCTCAAACTCTTCTTAATCCTTTCTATCCCCTTCAAATTGACTTCTCCAATATCCTTCAGAATTACCGCCTCATTTCTGTTCTCCTTTTCCTTTTCCCTATCTGTATAAATTGCCACCTTCGTCCCATCTGCTCTCACCCACGCGATGTACGATACCTTAAAAACAAGTCAACTTATATTGTTAAATTAAAAAATCTACCAGATATCTCATTAGTTTAATCAATATCACACGCGGCTAATAAGGCATCTAACACCAATGAGTCTGTAATTCCCGAGTGCCAAGTCCTTAATCAATGTCAACTCTAAGACAAACAAAAACAAAGTAAATCACCCTGTCACATATCCATATACCTTAATGAGATTCCGAGGGGTTGTTTGGAAATCCAGTCTGATCTGGTTTTCAAGTTTCGAGATCGGTATATATTTGCATTGAGTTTTGATAAATTTAATCGTTGCCAAATATATACCACGTCGGCATATGGGAAGTTTGTTTTCACTTTTTTTTGTATTCGATGGAATCCAGTAATTTTTCCTCGCCAATTTTTCTTTTCCAATTGAAATTTGGTTGACTTACTGTACTGTGTAATCAACCCCGCTCTAGTCCGGAGAAGTTGTGAAGGAAGTTGTAGACCCAAGGTACCTAATTAGTTTCTTCTATTTTTTTTTTATTTTTACCTTTATCATTCAGTTCATCTTTTTCTTGACCGTCCTCTTATTCTTCTCCCAATTCGAGTTCTATTGAGTGCCACTTTTGTCATTCTATATTTGCCTAATGTTCCTACGCAGGCGAGTCTTCGGAGTCACTGTCATGGCTCCTGGGGACACAAGCAGGCATCCACTGAAAAAGGTTGTGGCCTTTATTGGAGGGCTCGGCTTCATGGATGACTAGGTAGACAGAGGTTATGTGGATCGACGCATAACCATATACTCCGACAGTCAGGCAGCAATTAAAGCCCTGAGTGGGTATACCTGCAACTCAGGACTTGCTAACGAATGTCGAGAACTACTTGCTAATCTTGCAAGGCCGTACGTTGTGCGGCTAGAATGGATTCCAGCCCACTCTGGTTTTGAAGGCAACGAGATGGCGGATGCACTGGCTGCGGAAGGGGCGGCAGCTCCTTTCTGCGGCCCGGGCCCGACCCTGGGCCTAACAAAACAAAGAATACGCAAGGAGACGAAGAAGTGGCTGAGGCATCAGCACCTCGCTCATTGGAATGCTCTGCAGGGTCCTAGACAATCCAAACTTCTACTGAAGGGATGGACTGATGGACACGCCAGGGCAGCCACTGAACTACCAAGGAGTAGGCTAAGGAAGATAGCAGGACTCCTAACAGGGCACTGCTGTATGAGGAAGCACCTTTACAATCTAGGAGTAGAGGAAAGTTCCCTATGTAGGGGTTGCGGCATGACTGATGGAACGTCAGTTCATGTTCTCTTAGAGTGTCCACACTGGGCTGTATTACGCAGGCGAATCTTCGGAGTCACTGTCATGGCTCCTGGAGACACAAGCAGGCATCCACTGAAAAAGGTTGCGGCCTTTATTGAAGGGCTCGGCTTCATGGATGACTAGGTAGCAGGATTGGCACAATGGGTCCGCCAGTGGCCTCAGTGTCGGAACCTTGGCTTGAGTTGTCCAGGAC